>JAJLVB010000024.1:0-85606 GCA_030570135.1 Pichia deserticola | reverse complement strand
AAATGCTAGGGACTTCTTTTCTTTATACAGAAAAAGCCGAGCCTCATTTCTTATCACTAATTAAACAATTAAACAAACAAAAAAATGAATAAAAATTGGTTAACTTTTTATGTCTTATGTCAAAAATTATCCCAAAAGTAGTGTTATAGTTACATTATGACTTACACATACCTAAAATTAAAACTTGCTATATAGCAACAATCTAATTGAATTCTACGGTTCTGGTCATCTTTCCTTGTGGAGCATAAAATCCAATCCATTTTAAACTGTTCTGTAGATCCATTTTTCTTTCTCTCTTTTCATTCCAATAAATAGATTTAATTACCCACTTTTTTATTCAAAAAGTAAATAATATATTCATCTTTTATGCATTTTTTGTTTTTGATTAATATTAAATTAATTTAACAATTCAAAACAAAATGAGTACAGGTTCTTCAACTTCTGTTTTTGTTTCATCACTTATTTTTAACTTAATTATTTTTTCAATATTTATCCTAATCTTTATTTTATTAAGAAATAAATATACCAATGTATATTGTCCGAGAACTAATAACAGGCTTTTGCCTGATCATTTGAGGGCTCCACCTTTATCAAAATCTTCATTTGGTTGGATTATTGATTTACTTACAAGACCAAAACATTTTATTATTCAACAGACAGGAATTGATGGATATTTCTTTCTACGATATCTAAAATTATGGGCATATGTTGGATTTTTTGGTGGATTAATATTATGGCCAGTTTTATTTGCTGTTAATGCTACCGGAGGTGGTGGTAAGAGTGGATTTGATATAATTTCTTATTCAAACAATACTCATAAATGGAGAGTTTTTGCAAATTTATTTTGCTCTTGGGCTTTTTTTGGTTTTATTGTTTACATAATTTATATTGAATTGGTTTACTATACAGGATTTAGGCATTATTTACAAGCTACTCCTTTTTATAGTAGTTTACCAAGTTCAAAAATTTTATTAATTGATAATGTAGATGAAGGTTTATTATTTGAAGATTCATTAAGAAAATTATTTCCAGCAGTTAAAAGAATAATAATTACAAGAGATACCTCTGATGCAAAAGAAATTTGGGAAAAACGAAACAAATTAATTGGAAAATTAGAGAGTGCATTTTTTAAAGTTTTAAATAAATGTTTTAAAATTAGAAGTAAACTTGAAAAAAAAGCTAATAAAGGTAAAGAAGTTGAATTCCCATCTCCAATAAATGAAATTAATAATTATATTAAACCTTCAAAATTACCATCATATAAGTATCGACCAATTATTGGCAAATCAAAGAAAGTTTTTAATGAAGGTTTGGATGAAATGAAAGAATTTGATGAAAAATTAACTGAAGAACAAGTCAAAATTAAACAAAATTCCAGTGAAATGAAAAAAATGGGATCTGTATTTTTAGAATTCCCATCTCATTTAGAATTACAGAGAGCATATCAAGGTGTTAATAATTCTAAAATGTTTGAAAAATCAAGAAAATATCAATCGTTTTTTCCTGATGAAGTTATTTGGAAAAATACAGGAGTTGGATTTATTGAAAGAAAATCAAAAAGAACTGGATCTAAAGTATTTTTAACATTAATGATTATATTTTGGGCAATTCCAGTTGCTGTAGTTGGTTGTATTTCAAATATTAACTATTTAACAAGTAAAGTACCATTTTTGAGATTTATTAATAATATGCCAAATGTTTTAATGGGAATTATAACTGGTATTCTACCTTCTGTTTTATTATCAATTTTAATGTCATTAGTACCACCAATTATAAGATATTCTGGTAAACTTGGTGGTTGTTTAACATTTCAAGAATTAGACTATTGGACTCAACAGTGGTTTTTTGCTTTTCAAGTAGTTCAAGTATTTTTAGTTACAACTTGTACATCTGCTGCATCATCTGTTGTTACATCAATTATTGATGATCCTTCAATGGCAATGAAATTACTTGCCGAAAATTTACCGCCTGCATCTAATTTTTATATATCTTATATGTTATTACAAGGTTTATCAATTAGTTCTGGATTACTTGCACAAATTGTTGGATTGATTTTATCTCTTGTAATTGGTCATATCTTAGATAAAACTCCAAGACAAAAATGGAAACGTCAAGTTCAATTATCATCACCGCCATGGGGTACATTATATGGATCATTTGGGTTATTTACTGTTATTATGATTTGTTATTCAATGATTGCACCAATTATAATTGCATTCACATCAATTGCATTTATGTTAATCTATATTGCACAATTATATACACTTGTTTATGTTTCAGGTCACACAACAGATAATAGAGGTCGAAATTATCCACTTGCATTATTTGAAGTATTTGTTGGAATTTATCTTTCTGAAATTTGTTTAATTGCATTATTTGTAATGCAAAAAAATTGGGCTTGTGTTGTTCTTGAATCTGTTTGGTTAGTTTTAACAGTTTTAGCTCATTTATATTTAAAAAAAATATTTGAATCTGTTTTAGATACTGTTCCAATAATTTTATTAGAAGGTGAATATCCGATTAAAGATTTTGGTAAAGAGAATATTTTTAGAATTGGTAAAAATTATTTTGTTAATGATGATGATGATAAGAATAATTTTATTAATAATAAACATGATCAAAATGAATTTTTTGAAACTTCAAGTTCTGCATCATTAACGAAGAGTAAAACAGATGAAATAGATGAAAGTTTTGAAGATTTAAAAAGGGCTAAAGCACAAGATCATAAATATAGTGGATTAGCTAGCAATTTTGAAGAATTTGTTGAAACTGGTGGAAGTAAGAATGGATTTTTACAAGGTTATAAGAATATTAGTTGGAGAGATACAATTTCAAGATTTTTAAGTCCAAAGAAATATTTGAGTGAACATTATTATAAATCAATTATGCCACATTATTGGAATTTAACAATTTCCAATTCATTAAAAAATGATGTTAAATTTGAACCGCCAGAAATTACAGATGATAAAAAGCCAATTTTATGGATTGCCAAAGATTCACTTGGTATTAGTGAAAATTTGAAAAATTTATGTAATGAACATGATGTTTCATGTAGTGATGAAGATGCAATATTAAGTGAAAAGGGTAAAGTTATAATTGGTGATGATTCATATCCACCTAATTATGAAAGTAGCATTATGTATTAAGATAATGAATTTACATTTGTTTAATATTTTTTTTATGATGGTGTAATAATATCTTTTTTGTATTTTTATCTAATCAAAGTAATATTTGTGATACAAGTTTACGATATATATAAATATGTATATATAAAAGTGTGGTGTCACGTGAAAGAGCGCAATGTCATCTGACTATTTTCTTTGATCCAAAATTAGTTATAAATCCGTTAATGCGAAAATACTGTTAATAACAACACAATAATAATAATAATAATAATAATAATAATATATAATGAGCACTATTAACGTTCACGTTTTTCTATTAGCGCATGGATGGATGACTAGATGTATGGATGGGATGGGATGGATGATGACGGCCGTGATGGTGATTGGGCCCAATTGGAGAGGGTTGGTTTATTTGTAAATATATGGTTGATGATGATGGTTGACAATTTTTCTTTAGTTTTTTATTTTATTTGATCAATTGCTTAATTCTAATTCTTTCTTTATATTCTATACCACAACAATGACTTACTCTACTAGACAAGTTGGTGCTCTTAACACTTTAGACTACAAGGTTTACATCGAAAAAGATGGTAAACCAGTTTCTCCATTCCACGATATTCCATTATATGCTGATGAATCAAAAAAAATCTTAAATATGGTTGTTGAAGTTCCAAGATGGACTAATGCTAAATTAGAAATCACAAAAGAACAAACTCTTAACCCAATTATTCAAGATACTAAAAAAGGTAAATTAAGATTTGTTAGAAATTGTTTCCCACACAAAGGTTATATTCACAATTATGGTGCTTTCCCACAAACTTGGGAAGATCCAAATGTTGTTAACCCAGAAACTAATGCAGTTGGTGATAATGATCCTTTAGATGTTTGTGAAATTGGTGAAGCAGTTGCTTATCCAGGTGAAGTTAAACAAGTTAAAGTTTTAGGTGTTATGGCTTTATTAGATGAAGGTGAAACTGATTGGAAAATTATTGCAATTGATGTTAATGATCCACTAGCTTCAAAATTAGAAGATGTTGAAGATGTTGAAAAACATTTACCAGGTTTATTAAGAGCAACTAATGAATGGTTCAGAATTTACAAAATTCCAGATGGTAAACCAGAAAATGCTTTTGCTTTCAATGGTGAATGTAAAAACAAGAAATATGCTGAAGATGTTATTGCTGAATGTAATGAATCATGGAAAAAATTAATTAAAAATGATGTCTCTGACAGCAAAGGTTGTATCTTAACTAACACTACCTTAACTGGTACTCCAGGTTATGAACCAAATGTTAAAATCCCAGCTGCTAACCCATTACCTGATGCTCCAATTGATAAATCTATTGACAAATGGTTCTTCATCTCTGGTTCAGCTTAATTTAATATCTTATAAATTATATATACATATTTATTTTTTTTTTTTTTAGATAAAATTATATATAAGTATTTGAAATAATTTAATATTTAATTTTTAAAAATTATCTATAAGTGCTTTTACCATTTTTAACAAATTGTTGAATTTTAATATTGTCCTTTTCACCATCAGTTTCAACACCACCACTCACATCAACACCATAGCAACCATCAACTGAAAGTGCTTCAATAACATTTTCAGGATTTAAACCACCTGCCAATATATATCTAGCATTCATTTCTTTACCAAATTTAGAAGCATCATTCCAATTAATTAATTTGCCTTCACCACCACTTTCTGAATCTAATAAAGGAAGTAAAAATTTATGCGTTATTAATGCATCTTCTATACCTGGCTTATTAAGTACAAATCTTGGAATTACAGGTAAATTTAGTACTTCAATATATTGATTTATATCTTCAGATCCATGTAATTGAATTATATCAATATTAAGTTCTTTACTTATACGTGAAACTTCTTCAATAGATTGATTACGGAAAACACCAACAAGATATGGACCATTTTCAACTATTATTTCACTCACTTTTTCAAACCATTCTGGTCCTTTAATATCTAATTTTTGAACATAATTTAATAATTCAACAGAATCAACATATTTTGATCCATTTTGCACTCTCTTTTGATGACATAATTTACTTAAGTTTTGTGCAATTTCTGGTTTCACAGTACGTGCACGGTTTTGAACTAAAATTGTTCCAATTAAAGATGCACCATTTGCGATAGCTATATCTGCAGCTTCTTCACTTTTAATTCCACAAACTTTGATAATCTTTTTTGTCATCTGTTGGATTGTGTTATTAATGTAGTTTAGGTAGTCTCATAAATATATAATTTAAAAAAGAAAGGATAAAAGCTGACTGACTCATATTTATCTTTTTCAGAAAATGTATGGGGACAATTAATATTGTTAAGATCATGTTAAACTAATCCTCGGCATTTCAGAAATCAATATGCACACTTTTTATTGTTTACTACTATTAACTAACCTTCTTTTACTATTACTAGATTTAATATACTTTGATTATATATACTATCAATTCATCCGAGTAGGCAAATTGAAATGGGTTTATTCAAAAAATTAGTACACGGGATTACTGATGAGATTCATCATCAACAACAACAGCAGCATCATCATCATAATTCTAATGATAATCCTCCCCCAAAATACTCTTTACTTGATGAAAAACAATCTAACTTTCCAGAAAAGGAAAATAATCACACTTCCAATACAACTTTACCACCACCTCCAATTCCCCCAAGAGATTATATGAATAATCAAAATAAAAATAATACAACCAAAAGATATCCTGAATCAATCCCATCAACTACAAATATTACACCACTTGGATTATTTGCAAACGCAATTTCTACTTCTCCACCAGTATCTTGTATCCAATCTTCTTCAATTCATCCGGTTCCACTACCAAAATTTTATGATCAACCTGGTCCAATTGAAACAAACAATTTCTATGGTAATTTTCTAGTCGAAAAGCAAAATTTACCTGTTTGGACTCATCCTTATAGTATCTGGAAGTCAACAGATGATCAATTTAAAGGTTTAGGAATTTCACATACTACGGCAGCACAAAGAGTGTTCGGTGATGATCCAAACTCAAATCCAGTTAAATATTTCTTTAGTCCAGTTGGAATTTGCTCAATGATGCTCAGTGCAGAAGAATTTCAAACTCAAGATTTTAACTTTTTAGTTGGTGATTTACAAAGATTTAGTGCTGGTATTCAATTTGTTACCAACAATGGAAACGGTAAACTCCAATCATTTGTTGTTCAGGGTATGGGTTTTATTACAGGTATTTATGATGGAAACATTACTCCAAGAATAGCATCTAAAGTTGGAATCTGTAAATTTCAAAATTCAGGTATAACTTCAAATGAATTAAATAGGTATATTGTAACATTATTTGATCAAACAGAATGGATCGTTTATTCTAATGCTATATTCAATCAACAAAATGCCAATTCTGTGGTTGCACAATCTTATAATGGTCAAGTTATTGTTCAAATTGCTAAATTAAGTGGGGAAAATTCAATTAAGCATTATGATAATATTGCTGGATCTTATGTTATTGGATGTAATTTAAGTGGAAATGGAAATGAGTCGATATCTTCTTATACGTTTAATTATGAAATTTCAGGCTCCTCAAAATCCGATAAAGTAATTCAATGGTTTCTACCACATCAGGTTGAATCAATGGATCAATCAATGCTGCATTCTTTAGCAGAAGGGTTAAATTTAGATTCAACTTGTAAGGGAGTTATGTCTGCATTTTTGGTAGAGAAGTTTACTATGATCGAACATTTACCGCCAACAGAATTAAAATTTGATCCATGGTCCGATAGACATGGTGTTTTAGGTTTTTCTAATGATGCAAAAGCTTTTATTAGTCAAGTTGCGCAAAACGAAGTTAACTTATTTGATGTCGTTAATGAATCAAATACTGATTCAATGTATACCGCAGGTAAAATTTTAGATAAAGGTGCTTACATACTTTATGTTGTTGCATTTATTTTAAAAGATCAGAAATTAACTTCAACAATGTTGAATAAAATGAAGCAAGCATTTGATAGATTCATAAATAATAAACAGAAAGCTCCCTTATGTTACAACAATACATGGAAAGGTATAGTTTCTACAGCAGGACTGCAAGATGGTAATTTTTATTGTGATTTTGGTAATTGTTTCTATAATGATCATCATTTCCATTATGGTTATCATATTCATGCAGCTGCTTTAGTTGCTCTTGTTGATAATACATATGGTACTACAGACTGGATGAATAACGCTAAACCTTGGGTTGAAACTTTAATTAGAGATATTTGTAATCCTAGTACTAATGATTCTTATTTCCCAGTTTTCAGATCATTTGATTTTTTCAATGGTCATAGTTTTGCAAATGGATTATTTGCTCATGGTGATGGTAAAGATGAAGAAAGTTCAAGTGAAGATTATCATGCATATTATGGTATTAAATTATGGGGTATTGTTACTCAAAATACACAATTGACTGCATTAGCTTCCTTAATATTATCAATTGAAAGAAGGGCAATGGGACTTTATATGCTATATAAAAATGACAATAAAATTATGCCATCAAATTTCATAAGAAACAAAGTGTCAGGTATTTTATTTGAAAATAAAATTGATCATGCTACATACTTTGGTATGAATAAAGAATATATTCATGGTATACATATGATTCCAGTTACCCCAATGAGTAATTTTATTCGTTCTACCGAATTTGTTACAGAAGAATGGAATGAAATGGCATTAGGTCCACTTGCAGACTCAATTGACGGTGGATGGAAAGGTTTATTAATGTTAAACTCTGCAATTTATAATCCTCAAAAAGCTTGGGAATTTTTTAGCAGAAATGATTTTCAGATGTCGTGGCTTGATAATGGTATGTCAAGAACATGGTCACTTGCATATTGTGCTGGTATGGGGGGTAAATGAAATGAACATTCTAAATTTTTTTACTAGGCTAATCATCATATTCAGTAAACCGAGTTATTTATTTACTATTTTATATATTTATTTATGGTCAAATTTTATAGAAACACATTCAACAAAAAAACAAGATAAAAGATATTGTTATAAATCATGTAGTGATATATGATTTTAACATATAACGGTAATGACATTCAAACAGAAATAGATTACGTAATAGCACACACTATTTTGTTTTGAGGAAGAGGAAGGCAAAGATTAAATAAACATAAATAAAATTTCTTTTTGCCCTTACCTATTTTTTTTGAGTTCAAATCCGGTTAATTGGTGTTTTCTTGATTTTTGTAATACATCATCAAGAAGTCAATCTATTTTTTTTTTCAATTCTATCTGAAATTCATCGGTACTTAAGTTGTCTGTCATAAATCTTATAAACAATTGCTAAAGATCAAATTTTTTTTCCAATTTCTCTTAATATAGTAACGGAATTTCAAACATTCTTTTACTAATTATAGATTAATTATTACCAAATTTTATAATGAGTTCTCCTGTACCTGAACTGAATTTTTCAAGGCCAAATTCTAGGAGACCTATCAATGTTGGTAATGCATCGAATACTATTTTGAACTCTTCCTTAAAAAGTAATGATTTTGATCGTTCAAAAAATTTGTCTTTACCTCACACGATTAAAGAACTGAATAGATTACAAACTTATGGTTTAGATATAACAAATGATGATGATGAAGCTGAAAAATTACTTCGTGATAAAAATTCACCATTTTTTGCCACTGATAAAGTGAAAAGATTAAAAAATAAACTTTTACTACCTTATGAAACTGAAACGATTAGAGATCAATATAAATATTTGAGTCATATTATTGCACATATTTACATTGCTGTCAAAAGTTTGGATTTAAAAGGCAATTTAACTATAAGTGTTGAGGATTTAGAAGCCGCTAAAGATGTATTAATTAACAATAAAGATCAAGAAACATACATCAACTCGAACGTAGGTTTAGGAAATGATGGTCAAAAATTCGAAACTTTACATTATAATGAAAGTGAAGCAATTGAAGATGACGAAGATGATGATGATAGTGATTATTATGAGAGCTCTGATGAAGAAGATGAAGATGCTGCTAATTCAACACCGATTTTAAAAATTGAACCAGAGTCTGCTTCTATTATTTCTTTAAAATATTGGACAAAAGAATTGAAAAATTTATTAAAAATGGGATTATCAGTACCATTAAATATTGCTAAAAAGTTAATTACAGTTTATTACTCGATATGTTTATCGAGAGGACAAAATATAGATATTACCTTTTATACCCAAGCACTCAGCTTATTAACTAGAGAAAAAAGATTATTAATTAAGAGTGGCTTTATTCTAGATTGGAAACCAGTTTATGCAGAATTTTCTACTACATTAGGTAGCCCAACAACATTTGGCCCTAGTATGAAAGATATCAGATTTAAGAAATTAATTGCTTTTGCATTAACAATCAAACCTTTCTTCGATAAAAGTTGTATTCCGATTTTGATGGAAAAGATTACTACCAAATTGACAGCTCAAACTGTATCATCATCTCTTATCCATTTAACAATAATGTTACCAATGCATTTCCAAAAGCCAATTATTAATGCAGATGGTTCTGTTCAGTATGATAAAGAAGATTCACGTTGTTATTTACCACTTTTATTTGATATTTGGATTAATCACAAATCCGACAAGGAAATTAATTGTTTACTTACAGTTATCATGAATATGGCAGTAGAAAATTTAAAAAGTGGTTCTGTTGATAATACTGTTTTGAATCGTGGAACATATGGTATATTTACTAAGCAACAATTTACCTTTATGATGAATCAGATTTTTCTTTCATCTCAAATCCGTCAGAAAGATAACAAGGTGGTTAAATATTGTAGAACTATTGCACAATTAATCATAAATTCATTGAGTTCAAAATTTGCCTTTGAGAAAGAAGGAGTCCTAGATTTTCTGAAAACATATGCCGACTCCGTTTATACTATGGTTCATCCATCAAATTCTGGACCATGGTCTATCGTTATTTCTGAGATTGTTAAAAAATTGGCTATTAGTTTACATTTAAGAGTACAAGGTGAAAAACAAAATAGAGATTTAGTGCCATTATATCATCCTAATTATTCCGAGCTTCCTACTGATATGAAATTGAATGATGATATTATTATATCTGTTGTCAACACCTTGCTTCCTTTAATCCATTTGGGCTCACAATCTAAATCCTCATCTCAAAGAAATCATTATAACGAAGCCTTACAGGCTTTATGTTTTATGAAACCTAATTTAGTTTTGGACAATGTTTTGCTTGACTGGTATTCTTCTTTTGAATCAGTTAACTCTACACACAGAATTCCTATCGTGATTAATCAACTAACCCGATTAGCAAGATTTATGGTTCAGCTGCCAGTTTATAGAGTTCATATTCCTAGATTATTATCTATGTTACTTCCTGCAATCGATTCAAATGATCCGGAAAAAACAATTTTAGCAACGGATTTTATCACAATGTTGGCTACGGTTATTCCATTTGCAGATTTAACAGAAGGAAGCGGAGATGGTGGCCTACTTGCTATGAACTTTACAACTCAACATTTATCTTTTATGGAAGCCAAATTTTATGAGTCAGCTCCTTCAAGTACTCAATTCGATGACATAAAATTACCAGATAATTTCGAATATGACAATGATTTTGAAATTTTGGCATTAAAATCTTCAACTTCATCATTTAAAGAATTTTTAGTCCAATTTTGTGACAGTTGTTTTAAGTTTTTGGAATTGGCACCACAAATTGACAGCAGTAATACAATTGAATCGCAAGCATGTGCATTGATTTCCTATTGTTTTGAAGCTTTAGTTGAATCCATGAGCGATGAGTTATATGAGGTTGTTGCAGATAAAGTTTTTGATTATATTACTGATAATGTCAAGCATGAAGTTTCATTAGTTTTTTGCAATATTTTGGAGGCTATTGTTAGAAGAAATCCAAAATTGCAATTTAAAAGGATGATGGATTATTTTATGCCCCAAATACTTATTGAACTTGAAAATGGAGCCGGTGTTTCAAGATCCCAAGAAGTTTTGAGCAAAGATCAAAGACTTATCTGGAACTTAAGGATAATTGCAGGTGCAATATCAGGTGCTGGTGTGGAAATTCTTAATTACTTAAATGATATAAGTCAATTTATCACGACACGTACCTATGATTTAAGAGGAACTTCTGGCTTATGCGCTGCTATGGTTGCTAATTGTGCTTTATCTACAATATCATATCTCAAACCACTAGAAAGACGTTTGATTTCAAAAAAATGGCTTGAAGAACATAATGGTAAGTATTCTGAGGAATGCTGGGGTGGCTTTCAATTTTCAAACTCGAGATTCGAGCTAAAATATCTGGATTATGAATGGTATATTCCAAGCTCAGTTGAAGTGAACTTAGCCGCTGAAACTTTTGAAAATTTATCCAATTCATCTGTTGATTTTATCAATAATATGATTTCCAGGCTAAGCACTTCAAAAAAGTTAGGTTTAGATGACATTGATAAGATTGGATTTCATGTGGAATTATTAGAAGGACTTTTGAAAGGTGTGTGTTGTCTATTTGATCAATCATATGTTGAACCAATCACAAACAAGAAACTAGGAAAGCTAAAAACTGTCAATAATATATCGTCAATACCCTCAACTACATCATTAACTAACATGACCAAATCAGATTCTATGTCATCGATGAATATAGAAGCTCTTAAAAACAATTTTAGTTCTACCAATGCATTAAGAAATGAGAACAAACAAACATCCCAGAAAGATGATACCATGATCATTGAAGATGAAGTTGCAGACATAAACCCATTGAATAGGGAAATTGAGATTAAAATCGAAAGAGCAGAGTCTACTTCGGATTTTTCAATCATGAGTAGTAATGAGATGGAATCGGAACAACCTACTCGCTCAGGAACCCCAACTTTATCCGATTCAATTGAAGCTGTTGATTCATCATTGGTTAAAAGATCAGATATTTTATATTCTTATGGACCATATTTCTCTAGTAATCTGGTTGCAAAATCTTTAGATTCTTCATATAAAAAATTACATTCCACTAGAGATTCCATTGGAAGTTGTTTGCATGAGTTGATTAAAACTTTAAGTAATATGGGTGGTGCTATAGAATTAACAGGTAAAGTAATCCAATGTGTTAGTACATGGTTGAATGACTGTGGTTACTATAGCAGTGATAATGAACTTTCTACTGATAATTTACATTTTATTTCGTTACTTGATTTACCGGGTGTATTTGCACCATATACGAGAACAGTCTTAGGTTCAAGATTAGCGGTTTATCATTGTAGTAGAATAAATATATCTTGTTGCACAAGATTGCCAACTAGATTGGATAAGGTTCTTATAAAAGACTTAGTTTCCCTTGCAGCTTCTCCATATGGTATAACTGCTTCACAATCTGCATCTGTTTTAGGAACATCATTGAATAGAGTTATGAATTGTACTAGTTCCATCTTTAATATTTTCAAAGATTGGGAGCACGCTTTGCTAAATAAGGATAAAGAAATTTTGCTTAATATTATGATTATGTTTGATAAGAGAAAGCTACGTGGTGTAGTTGAGAAAAGTTCAACTATGCTCCCTAAATATGAAAATTTGCTATTTAAATCTACAGAACTTAACGAAGAGGACGTTACTTTAATGAGTATGAGATTATTCAAATCAATTAAAAAATATGTTAAAATTCCTGCCTCAGTATGCATTATCGACGAAAAAATTATTGAATGTATTAGACCTCCTGATTTGGATATTGATTTTAAGGTGACAACTTTGAAACTTGCTAAAGCTAAAAAGAGGTCCACACTGTTTTGCTCACTATCTAGTCTCGTGAAAACATCATTAAATCGCTTATCAAATAAATTAAATTGGAAATTTATGCTTTTGGTTATGGAGTTAGTTACAACCGTCCAATCTCATGTTGAAATTCCGTTAGAGAGTAATGTTTTATCTACTTTAGTTAAATTTGTTGACGGTTCTCATCCGGAGGTTTCAAAGAAAGGTATGTTTTGGATTGCATCTATTATGGATACCATTGAATCAAGAGCTTTTAGTAAGTATGATATAACAAATATCTTATCTTTGAAACCAAATGACTCAAGCGTTGTGCCATTTTCCAGTTTCGTTTCCAGTAATTCACCGAAAGAATTTTTCAATGAAATCAAAAATATTGAAAATCCGAAATTCTTTATTGATAATAAAGAATTGATTCCGACATTTCCATGGAATAAAGAACTTGAAGTTGTAAGACCATTTGCTCGTACAAGCTTTGGTTTTAATGATACTGATGAAGAATCTGTCAGAAATTTTGCCTCTGCTATAACAAAAAAATGGTTACTTGCGCTATTGCAAACACATATCGATGAATCTGAGGCAACTTCTGCATTTTTCCCCGGTATAGTTTATTTTTTCACTTCAATTACAACTTTGACATTATTTGGGTACATCAAAAACTTTTCGTTAAACGATTTATTTGATATATCAGATCAGATTTACAAGAGTGATGAAAGACCAACTCATGTTGCCATCAGTGAAATATTTTGTGGCATATTATTTGCTTGTAAAAACAATGAAGATGCGATGAAGTTAGCAGATCGAGAAATAGCCAAAAGAATAGAAAATATATTTGAAAATGATCTAACACAATCAACTTATAAAATGTGGTCAATATTTTCCTGGTGGTTATCAAGTCATTTTGACATAAGAAGATCTCCTACTATTTTGAATTTAATTTGTAATTTTGAAGTTAATAAAGATGCTAAAAAATCTCCCTTTAAGCTTATGTGTCGCTTGTCCTTTCTAAAAAGTTATGTTGGTTCGGTTATGAATAGATTCCATGAATTCGAAAAAATAACGCATAAACTTTTTGGTATTTTAGCTCATCCTTATGACAGTGTTTCTCGTGAGGTTTCAGCTATATTATTTGATATTTTATTTTATGAACCAACTGATATAATTGAAAATTTTGATGATTATTTGAATGAAATTAATAAAGATGAATCTGGATTAGGAACTGTTCAACACAAGAAAAACATATTATTCAACGAACACTTGAAAAAGTTTTTTTCCAAAACTTTAGAATTAGCTAAGTTTAATGAGGGCAAAACCCCACAAGAAATAGTGAATTCTGATTTCATGTATCATGTTAAAGGTTTAAGTTCTTTACTTTTAAGAATTATGAAAACTTCTGTAAATACAGAAATTACTGAATTTATATGTCCATATATTTTACCATTGTCATTAGAATTAGATAAAGTTAAAGATGCCTGCAAATTGGCTGAGATTAATGTTGATGCTTTATTTTTAATATTAGGTAGTATTAGATTTACAGAAAAAGAAAATATCGAAGTTATTAAATTACTTGAGACTAACATGGGATGGAAATCTCCAAAATTGACTCAATATAAACATATTTTAGCATTTTTTGGCGTATACGGCACTGTTAGGTTTTTGGAAAGGGACTCTGAACAAAGAAGAAAATTAATGAAAATTACATATTCGATGTTATTTAGTCCTCATTTATATTTAAGGGAACAATATAGTTACAACATAAAATTATTTATTCATCTTTTTCTAGATTCAGAAAGAGAAGAGATTATCACTTTTTACATCAAGAATTTCAAAAAAATACTTAAAAAGAATAAACAAAAGAAAGATTGTAAACTTACGAGTGAACAGATAAATTTAGTTCATGGTGCAACACTTGGTCTATGTGCATTAGTTGAGGCTTATCCATATACAACGCCTCCGCCAAAATGGTTACCAGAGGTTTTAACCATTTTAGAATGTAAATGTACTGGATATAGTGGTATTATTGGTAGATCAGCCAAGGATGCATTAAGTCAATTTAAAAAGACAAGACAGGATACATGGCATATTGATTCTAAATTTTTTACTGAAGAACAACTTGAAGATCTTGAAGGTGTCTTATATAAATCATATTATCTTTAATCCTAATAATTCTATTAATTTATATTAATTTCTATAAAATAAAAACGTTAATGCAATTTAAAAGCGGTATTTTTTTTAATTATAAATCCAACATAAATTTACATATATATATGTAATCCCCATTAAAAGCTAAGCTTTTCCAACGTTTTGGATAATTTTGCAGCTCCATCAGCATTTGAATTGATTCCATCAATTGAAAGTTTTGGTCTATTAGCTTCAAGTCCCTCTAGTAATATACAAGCTTTACAAATTTTATTCATTGATAAATAACCACAACGTTCACATCTATTACCATCTTTTGAGATAGAGACAGAACCATCTTTTCTGATTTCCATTTCATTATTAGAATTATCCAATCCAGCCTTTTTAATATTCATTTTATTTTTTTTATTAGTAATTAATCTTTCCTTTCTTGGTTTTAACTTAAAATGTTCACCACTATGTATTATATCAATAATACAAGAAGGTCTAACTGATTCTAAATTTTTTAATAGTACTCTAGCTGTACCTCTAAAAGCTTCTGGTGCATAAGTACATTCAGTACTAAAATAATCTAATTTTTTATAGTGAGCATAAAGGACGATTTCTTTTTGATAAGTATATTTAAATGGTTTTGAACGTTTAACTGGGGAACCTGTTGAATTAGTTGTAACGTTAACAGAATTTTCAATTCTAGCTGTATCACCTCTAAGTAAATTCATTAAAACAGTTTCAGCCATATCATCAGCATTATGACCAGTTACAACATGATGAATATTTAATTTTAAAGCACCTCTATCTAATGCTTGTCTTCTTAAAACACCACAATAGGTACAACTGGATTTAACACCAGTACAAGAAACAATTTCATCCATTGTCCAATTATATAAATCTCTATATGAAACTATTTCCAAAGGCATTTGATATTGAATTTGATTTCTTTTAACAGTTGCTAAACTATCATCACGATAACCAACGATACCTTCATCAACACTTAACAAAACTAAATTTAAACCATAATTGTGTCTTTCATTTAAAGTTTTCATAATTGATGCTAAAACAGTTGAATCTTTACCACCAGAGGCACCTATTGCAATTGTTTCACCTTTATGAAATAATTTTTCTTTTTGGATTGTTAAATGAATTTCAGTTTCAAATACATAGAAGAAACATTCTTTACAAAGTTTTTGTAGATTTTTTGGTCTTTTCATTACAGCTTTTCTACAATGACATAACTGGCAAAGTGAACTGACTTTGACTGTCTTTTTATTTTTAACTTTCTCTGTATTCATTCTTTTGTAATATACACAACCACTGTTATTTTTAACTGTATAAACTTGTTGTCTTGTCTCACAAGGTTGGAAGTACTCTAACCATGCAAAAAAGTGCAAAAACATGCAAAAAAGTGCAAAAACATGCAAAAAAATGCAAAAATAAGTTTTAGCACTAAAAAAAAAAAAAAAAAAAAAAAAAAAAAAAAAAAAAAAAAAAAAAAAAAAAAAAAAAAAAAAAATTAAAACTAAACAATTTCCTAATCCGGTTAGCGTGTCAGTCTGCGTGCTAAAAAAATTTCTTCTCTCACTTGTTCTTTGTTAATACGTGGCGGTTACATATGGTACTACTATTACGTGTTGTATGAGGTTTATGGGATTTATGGGTGGACTTCTTGAAATGATTTTTGTTCAGTCAATGTATTTGCATACTTTGTTAATCCTTTTAATAATCTTTTATCTTGATCCTTTGTAATTCCTTTAAATATTTTTTTTTTGAAATTAGTTGTATTTCACTTTATTTTATTAATTTTTTTTTTTTCATTAAGAAAGGAAAAAATCATAAATAAGGTAACTAAAATGCGTTTTTATTATATCTGGTCATTATTACTTATTTCAGTTACTTGGGCAAGTAACATTATTGTTGTTAATGACGAAAACTTCGATGAAGTCGTTTTAAATTCAGACAAAACATCATTTGTTAAATTTTTTGCTGAATGGTGTTCTCATTGTAAAAAAATGATTCCAGAATGGAAGAAATTAGCTGATTCTTATGCAAATATTGAAGAAATTCAAATTGTCGAAATTGATGCTGATAAATCAAGAGGTATTGGTAAAAGATATAATATTGCTTCATTCCCAACAATTAAATTATTTAGAGCAGATTCATTATCTGATCCAATTGACTATTCAGGTCAAAGAGAATATGAATTTTTTTCAAACTTTTTATCAAATCAAGTTGGTGTTAAAGGTAAAAAAGTTGGTGCACCTTCAAAAGTTGTTCAAATTCATGATGGTAATATCGAAAAGTTAATTGAAAATAAGAATAGAGCTGCAATATTATTATTTACAAAAGATAATGATTGTGAAGATTGTATTTTAGCTAAAAAGTCATTTAATGAGTTGGCTCAAGCTTTCCATAAAGAATTAGATAAAGTTATCATTGCTGAAGTTCAAAAAAATGGTGATGAACCAACTGATTGGATTAGAGAACTTTACGGTATTACTGAATATCCTTCAATTGTTTACGTTGAAAGAGGTGATATTCAAAAATTCCATGAATATACTGGTGGTGTTTCACCAAATGATTTAATTTCATACGTTAATAAAGAATTAGGTTTAAAAAGAGCTGCTAATGGTTTATTAGATAATCAAGCTGGTATTATTCCAGAAATGGATGAAGCATTAGCTATATTTATTGGTTCAAATATTGTTGATAGAAGAGATTACGTTTCAACGTTTATTGAAAAATTAAAGAAAGTTGATGATTCAGTATTTAAAAACGAAGTTAAATATTACGCACTAATTGTTAATCAGTTTATTGCAGGAAATATGAATTATGTTGATGCTGAATTAGCTAAATTTAATCAAAAATTAGCTGATAAATCAGTTGCAGCTGAAGAAAAAGATTTAGTCAATATGAAACTTAATTTATTAAACCATATTAAATCATTATATACTAATGAAACTGCAAGAGAAGCAGCTGATGTTATGAAAGAAAAAGAAGAACAAAAAGCTGCTCAAAATAATGATCAAAAAGTTCTTCACAGGGATGAATTATAATGGAATCCTTTAAGTAATACATAAATTTATATAGATAATGCTATATTAACCTATATAATCAATATTTTATATATAGTAGGATATGATATATATGCGTGTATAATTTGTGTTTTATGTAAATTATACATAAAATTATTATACATATATTATATAAGTATATGAATGAATTTGAAAGAGAAGAAGAAGAAAAAGAAAAAAGAAGAAGAAGAAGAGGTGTGAATTTTAGACCAATTAAATTCGAGTAAAATATAATTAATTAGCAAAATAAAAAAAATACAGCTTACCATTTAATTGCATCAAATTTTGAACAAGCT
Source organism: Pichia deserticola (assembly GCA_030570135.1). Taxonomy (NCBI): domain Eukaryota; kingdom Fungi; phylum Ascomycota; class Pichiomycetes; order Pichiales; family Pichiaceae; genus Pichia; species Pichia deserticola. The sequence goes on along the minus strand of JAJLVB010000024.1, from coordinate 67,183 downwards.
CTAACATTAGCAGGATGAACTTTATGATGTAACACGGTTTCATTAAGTATAAATTTAACATTCAAAGGTGTACATCTTGCAAACCAAATAAATTCTCCATGTTTATTGTAAATTAATACATTAGCTGCAAATTTATGACCACCAACATGATTCACAAAAATTACTTTAACACCATTTGGTCTATCATCTCCTGAATCTCTATATAATTCTAAATCTCTAAGTTGTGAATCAAATTCTTTCTTCATAATTGGGGCAGTTATACCACATTTTTTATCCCTTGTTTTGTGAGAACATAATAAAATATAAGTTGAATTTGAATCTTTTAAAACTTCTAAATTTGGTATATTTGATAATTCGTCAATTAATAAATTTGCCTCATTACCTTTTAAATTTGCATCAATTTTTGTTTTATTAATTACATTACTAATTTTCTCAAATATTTCATCAAAATTATTATTTGTAATTCCATTAATCCATACAAACCAAGGTAATAATAAAACATTAATTTTATTAAATTTAATTGATTCAACATCCATCATATTAATTGGTTCATTTGTGACATTAAGTTTAGTTGAAATTTTAACCTTATTGCTAAATTCTTCAACTGCTAAACTAAATTTATTAAAAATTTTAAATTTTTCATTTTCTTCAAATGCATCATGTGACCAATCTGTTTGACCTGTTGAAACTAAAAAATGTAGTTCAGGTGGTTTAGCAGTTTCATATAATGGTTCAATAACTGCATCCTTACGTAATGAAAAACACGATTCTTTAAATTTATTATCACATTCACTTGATTTACAATCAAATGGTTCTGTTGAAATTGGTAAAATACTTGCAATTTTACTTTCTGAATCGTCACCTACAACTATTTTTTTCAATGATTTTAAGTAGTTCATATTTTTTTGTTATTATATTATACCTTATAATTATAATATTTATAATAACTTGAAATTATATATATGATTTCTGAAGATGCTTAACAAACAAAGTGCCAAGTTTTTATAGGAAAGTAAAAGTTGATCATCATTCAGATAGGTTGTCGATAATAATAATATCGCTCTATTCGGTTTTAAACCAGTATGGAAAATACGCCGACCCACTCGGTGATATGAAAGACCGGAGATAATTTTATAATTTTTCCTCAGATTTGATAATTTCCCATTAAAAGATTTAAACTATAAATTATACTATAAGTGCAAAGATACAAAAGTTTATAATTATAGAATAATTATGATAATAACTGGCCATTGCGATGAATGTAAATATATAAAAAAAAAGTTCCGAACCGATAAAACATTTGTGAAAACCATTGAAAAGCAAATTAAAAAAGCAAATAAAATAAAACGAAAAACAAGAAAAAACTAATCATCATCCATTGATAAGACACTATAGTCGGATTCATTTTCATCAATTAAACTAGCAGTACGTGAAATAAACACATACTCAGTTTCATTCTTAGAATCAAATTGTGGGAATTTTAATTCTGATCCTTCAAAGTCAACCAGTGTATCATTAATATCCTCGGAAGATGTTGAAGAATTTGAAGAAGGGCAGGATTCTGAAGATTTTTTCTGATTAGAAATAATATCATAATAATGAGCTTTATAATGAACTATTGCTTCTTTTATTTCCAATTGTAAATTAGAGTAGTTCCAATTTGAAAATCTTGCTATGAGAATATTATTTCCCTGATTGACTAATTCTGAAGTAAATCTAGCTCCTTCAAAATCAGAAATTGATAAATAAAGGGGCTCATTTGAATCTATTGGTAATGCTGTCCTAATTCGAACTTCCAACTCATTAGTATTGAAATCTAATAAATAATAACCAAGTAATTCGAATTCAGGTTTAATATTTACATCTGATGTCTGTAATGAATTAGATAAATTATCATTTTTATCACAAGATGATAAAGATTTTGATTCAGAGTCTAAATTATCATTTAAATTTGGATTTATTAATAAAGAATTATCATCATTAATAGTTTCAACGTCAAACATATCATTATTATTATCATTATCATTAATATCATCAGTTGAAATTGTAACAGTATTATTATTATCAATAATATTAGTAGTAGTTGTTGTTGCAATAAAATTAGATTTTGTTGAAGTTTCAATACTTTCATTTAAGTTTATTTTACTTTTTTTAATAAATTTAAAATTACCTGTTAGATAAGTTGATGATAAACTTGAATTATCTGGTTCAAATAAATATTCTTCAGAATCAGCTGTAATACTTAAATAAATAAAATCAATTAAATCTAATGAAAGATTTTCAATATTATTATTATTTTCAATATATCCATTTAATAATAACAAATTATTAAAAGGATCAATTGAAATTAACTTACAAGGATCTAAAATTTTAATTTTTAAATTTTCAATTTTTGGAATTTTATTATTTTTAAAATTTATTGATAATAACATTGTAAATGAATTAAAAAAAAAAGTTTCAATATCAATATTTAAATAACGATTACCTTCAATCCAAAACATTGCATGAATGAAATCATTTGGATAAATTCTTGAAGCTGAATCATAAAGCTTAAAAGAACAACTATTATCAATTTTATTTTCAATTTTATTTGAAATTAATGACTTATCAATTTTATTTGAAATTAATGAATTATCAATAAAAAAAGTTTTATTAAAGAAATTTAATAAAGGTTTTTCATCTAAAATAATTCTAATCATTTGATGAGTTTTTAGATGATTATCAGATTCGAATAATTTTGAGTCACAAATTTCACATAAATCATAATCATTACATTCAAAACATTTAAATCTGCAACCAACAATTACTTTATCACAACCATCACAAATTACATTTGAATGGGTAATTGATGATCTTAATGAATTATTATTATTATTATTATTATTATCAAAATTATTTGATGTAATATTTAAAACATTTGAATATAAATTATCAATTTTTTGATTTAGTGGTTGAAAATTATTAGAAAAATTATTTTTTAAATCATTTATACAATCCATTAAAGTTGATAAATTTTTATCAAATTTTGAAAGATCTATATAAGATTTAATTGAATCAATTAAATAATCAAATTGATCTGAAGGTAATGAAAAATTTGAAGGATCTTCAAATAAATTATTAATATTATCATCATTTGAATTTGAATTAATAATATCATTAATTGAAACAGTATCATCTTTAATAATCATATTATCATTACCCTTTTTATTAAAATTATTATCATTTTTTAAATCTTTTGATAATTTTTCAAGAATTGAATTTTTAACTTGAATAAAACCTAATTTTGATATTGTTGAAACTTTAACAAAGACAAACATAAATTTTACTTTATGTTTAATTTTTAAAATTGATTTTAAAGAATTAAAATCATTGAATGAAGATAATGAATAAAAACAATTTTTTGATCTTGATTTTCTAAATATTAATAATTTTAATTTTTTAGAATTCAAATAATGAATTAAATTTTTAATAACATTATTATTATTATTATTATTATTATTATTATTATTATTATTAATTAAATTTAGATTATTTAATAATTCATTTACTAAAGTTGATTTACTTAAAGTTGGAATTATATTTGAAGATATTTTTAAAGTAGTATTAAAATCATCCAAACTTGTACCTCTTAAAAGTGAAGAGTGCATAATTGTTATATCGAAAATAGCATTATTATATTTATTGATATCATTTGAATTTAATTGTGATGTCATTTTATCAATAATAATTTTATAATTGGATTTAATTTTAAATTTATTTATTAATAATATCAATATTATAAAAATTATTAAATCGATTGATATCATTAACAATCTAAAAGATTGAAAGAATAGATAAATAAAGTATAAAAGGAAAGGTTGTAAAAAGAGCAAAAAAAAGTGATATATTATATTATATTATATTATATTAAAGAATAAATTTGCCACCCATTTTGTTATATATTAATATATTAATATATTAATATAAATTAGTAAATTAAATAATAAATTATTTAGTTGCCCCTTTTTAGATACATTGTCAACTGCTTATCTAATAACAACTCCGATCGATCACATTATATATATAATAATATATATATAAATTCGCTAATATTATATCTACATATAATAAATATTTGACAAACATTTTTTATTCAAGTCTATAACACTGATATATCTGCACAAATAAATATATAATAGCAACTTGTTCATGGGAGAAGTCTAATAGTTCTAATCAGTGTTCATCTATTTCACGTGACACCAAAGTTTCTATATAGCTTTTGGCGGGTCAGTAGTCAGTAATTGAACTTAACTTAAAAACACTTTTATCGCAAAAAAAAACGTATATATTATATTTTATTAATTAGTTAATTAATTAATACAATACAATACAATACAATACAATACAATACAAAACAAAACAAAACATAAAAAACCTCTTTCTAATTTTACATAAAATACTGCGCCTCTTCAAAAGACTATAATTATTCAACCAATAGCAGTAAATCAACCATACTCAATGCATGCGCCACACCCATGTGTACTATATAAAAATAAATAAATAAATAAATAAATAAATAAATAATAGCATACAATCGGAAATTAGAATAGAAATTAAAATAGAAAACTATAAACTATATAAAAGTAACGACGTCATAGACTATTAAAAAAAAAAAAAAAAAATAATGTCAACATTTACTAAAATGGGGAAGTTTATTACTATTTATTATATTATTATTGTCTCCAATTAGCAACGTTGTGAAAGTGAAAAATAAATCCAATTTAAAAGCTAAAAACGGATAGTGAAAAAAACAGAAAAATTTAATTCCCTCACAAAAACTGTAAATTTCAATTTCTTTAACCTGTAAATTTAGTTTCAATATGGTTTCCTATTTAGGAATTCATACTTCTTTTTTTAGAATATTCATACTAAAAATAACTTTATTTATTTATATATTATGATGATATATTACTAGACGTCTCTTATTTTTGAGTGAGCCATCATCATCATCCATACAATACATACATACATACAATACATACATACTCTCATAAGTTTTTTCATTTCATTTTATTTGTTTGACAACTAATCTTATTATTCATATATAAACTTCCTCGATTTTCATTTTTCATTCTATATTGTGTATTTAATTCAATACATTTTCCTATTTATTTTATTTGATTCCATTATTTCCCCCTTTCTTTTTCTCCTTCACCTTGTCAACTTATTGATTATCTTCTTCTTTTTCTTCTTCTACTTCCTCTTCTTCTTCTTCCCCCCCCCCCCTTTTCCGTTTTTAAATCACTTTCTTTGACTTTATTTAAATCATTTGTTTTCTACTTCTTTTTCTTAATCCTTTTTTAAAATTCATCGAAAGCCTTTTTTTTAACAAGATAATAAAATAAAATGAAACTTTCAACTAAAACTCTTTTATCTTTACTATCAATATCTACTACAAATGCTTTAGATTTAACAGTTGGTAATAAAGATTCTGTTTGTAATGCAGCAACAAACATTATTGATGGTATAATGGATTATTATGAAGGTACTAGATATGGTGGTACCGTTGGTATGTTTCAAGAACCTTATTATTGGTGGGAAGCTGGTTTAGCTTTTAATAGTATGATTGATACTTGGAAAATTTGTGATAATTATACTTATGTTGATATTATTCAAAAAGCTGTTAATCATCAAAGAGGTGATGCAAATGATTTTAATGATGTCGAAAATCAAACTCATGTTGAAGCAAATGATGATCAAGTTTTTTGGGGTTTTACAGTTATGGAAGCAGCTGAAAGAAATTTCCCTGCTTATTCAAACAATTCAGATGATCCAAATTATGCACAATTAGCTTTAAATGTTTATAATTCAATGGCTCCAAGATGGGATTCAGATTCTTGTCATGGTGGTTTAAGATGGCAAATTTTAAGTAATATGAGTGGTTGGAATTATAAAAGTGAAATTTCAAATGCTGGTGTTTTCGCTTTAGGTGCAAGAATTGCTAGATATTCAAATAATACTGAATTAGTTAATTCCTCAAATAGAATTTTAAAATGGATGAAAAAAGCTTATTTTGTTAATCAACCTGAAGGTCAAGATTATTATAATGTTTATGATGGTGCAAATATAGTTGATGGTAATTGTCCAGTTATTAATGGTGCACTTTGGTCTTATAATTATGCTTTAATGACAATGGGTACTGCATATCTTTATAATACAACAGGTGATTCATATTGGAGTGATGAATTAGATAAATTTTTAGGTGGTATTGAACATTATTTCTTAAATCCAAATGCTTCAACAAGTATTTTATATGAATATCAATGTTATAAATGGAATTCATGTAATAATGATCAAAGAGCTTTTAGAGCAGTTGTTGCATCTTCTTTAGGTAATGTTGTTCAATTAGTTCCACAATATAAAGATAGAGCTCTTAAAATTATTGATGAATCTGCTGCAGGTGCCGCAAAAGCATGTTCTGGTGGTTCTGATGGTCATACTTGTGGTAAAGATTGGGCCAAAGGTTCATGGGATGGTCTTTATGGTTTGGGTGAACAAATTGCAGCACTTCAAATTATTCAAGAAACTGTTATTGATGATATTCCATTACCTTGTACTGAAGAAACTTGTGGTGAAGATTTTGATAACTCAACTTATGCAACAGTTCCAATACCAACAACAACTATTTATCAAACTAATATTAATACTGTCACTGAAACTTCATATACAACAACTTCAAGTGATGATAATATCTTTTACACTGCATAATTAAATTAATTTTTATTGTTGTTGTTATTATTATTATTATTATTTAAATTAATTTACCCTGGATTTACGATTATACCATTTTTTCATTTCAAAAATAAAGTAAAATAAAAGAAAGTACAAATACTAAATTTATATTTATTTCTTCTTCAGTTCTAATGTCTAATTTTATACATTTATACAGTTATACATTTACACATTTATACATACGTACTTATATATTTTACTGCTAATTACTTAATTGATAATATCAGTACTGTTAACGAGGCTTTTTTCCATAAAGCTAATAATAAACAATCTATTTACTCACAAACGCGCATTAGCTATTTATTATAAGCATATTCTAAATTTAGTAAATGAATTGATCTTTTTGTCGTCAGGGAAGCCCTACACAAAATTTATCTTTTCATATTTATATCGATTGTTTACTATTTTCTTTTTTTTTCCATTTTATCTCTTTCATTTACATACACACATACACACATACATATATATTTATATATTTATATATATATTGGTACATTTTCCAGAAGAACAAACTAAACAAAAAAAATATGAGGTTATCCTTAAATGTGAATATATATATATTAATAACATCAATAATAACATTTACCAATGGATTAGATTTAACAGTTGGTGATAAAACTTCTGTTTGTGATGCTGCAACTTTGATTATAGATGGTATGATGGATTATTATGAAGGTATTAGATATGGTGGTACCGTTGGATTATTTCAAGAACCTTATTATTGGTGGGAAGCTGGTGAAATTTTTGGTGGTATGATTGATACTTGGGCTTGGTGTAAAAATGATACATACGAAACTATAATTTATGATGCACTAATGCATCAAAGGGGATCAGCAAATAATTATGTTCCTTCAAATCAATCAACAACAGAAGGTAATGATGATCAAGCATTTTGGGGTTTAGCTGTAATGGAAGCAACAGAAAGAAATTTTACAAATCCACCACCTGATGAATTTGGTTGGTTAGCATTATCACAAGCTGTTTATAATACAATGTTATCAAGATGGGATTCAAATAATTGTGATGGTGGTTTGAGGTGGCAAATTTTCCCATATAATTCAGGTTATGATTATAAAAATACAATTTCAAATGCATGTTTATTTACAATGGCAGCTAGATTAGCTAGATATACAGATAATTCAACTTATAGTGATACAGCTGAAATGGTTTGGGATTGGTTAGTTGATATTAGATTTATTTCAAATACATCGGATGGTTATGTAATTTATGATGGTGCAAATATTGGTACAAATAATTGTTCAACATTTGAAACAAATACATGGAGTTATAACTATGGTATTTTATTAGCTGGTGCAGCATATCTTTATAATTACACAGAGGATGATATTTGGTTAACTAGATTAGAAAATATTTATACAGGTATTGAAAGTACATTTGTTAATTCTTCAACAGGTATAATGTATGAACATATGTGTCAACAAAGTGGGAATTGTAATACAGATCAAAGATCATTTAAATCTATTTTTTCAAGATGTTTAGGACAAACTGCAGTTTTAGTTTCAAGTATGCAATCAAAAATTATGACATTACTTGATAAATCTGCTGCAGGTGCTGCACAATCATGTTCTGGTGGTTCTGATGGTCATACATGTGGTATTAACTGGTCATATGGATCATGGGATGGTTGGTATGGATTAGGTGAACAAATTTCGGCACTTGAAGTTATACAAAATACATTAGTTTTACAAGTTGATGCACCATATACTAATACCACAGGTGGTACATCAGTTGGTAATTCTAATGCAGGTCTAAATTCACGTGAAACTACTAATGTAAATGAAATTGAAGTTACATCAAAGGATAAAGCTGGTGCAGGAGTTTTAACTGCAATTGTTTTAATTATATTTGTTGCTGTTTGTTCCTGGGTTTTATTTTAATGATTTTATTGAATATTATAACATCTCTAATTTTATAATTTACACAGATATATTACAAACATATATATATTACTCTTTTTTCCATTTTCTATATATATTATATACTATTTGTACAATTCTTTACTAATTTAACTGATTTATTGATTTATTGATTTATTTACCATTTTGATCCTTTTCTTTTCTTCTTTCTCTTTTTCTTCTTTTCTTTTGCTTCGTTATATTGATCTTTACAAGATTTAGAACAAAACCATAAACCTTTTGGTTCACTTGTTAAACCAACACATTTAAAATGAAACCATTCATTTGGGCATTTATCATTTTCACACGCAACCATTTTACCAAATGAAGGACCATGACAAAAACAATATAATGGTTCATTCTCTATTTTTACTTTCTCCACTATTTTATCTGATAAATTTACAGTATCTTTTGGTTCTTGCTGTATTTCATCTTTTTTGGGTATTACAGAAGTAATTGAATGTTTCTTTATTTTTTTATTTAAATTTCCATTTAACTGTACCTGAGGTTTTCTCTTTATCGGGTTATTTTTCAATTTCAATTTTATTTTGATACCAATATTACTATTATTATTATTACTATTAATATTATTATTATTATCATTAGTAGTAATATTGTTATCTTGATTAATTGATGTGGTCTCATTTTTATTATTGTCATTATATTTCATCAAAACTAAATCGAATTTATTTTTAAAATTTAAAGATTGTCTTGAATTTACAAATGATTTTTTAAAATCATTCCATTCAATCCATCTTTTCTCAACGGCTTCACTTGTCCAGCCTGGTAATTTTAATTTTAGAATATTTAATATATTTAAATCATCATTTAAACTATTTAAATGATTTATTAAGATATTAACAGCAAATTTTGATTCACATTCGGCTTCATATGAATTTCTTAAAATCAATTTATTTAACCTTTCAATTTGATAATTATTCTCTGGATTTGAAATTAGTAAATTACTTAATTGTTCATTTAATCTTTTATTTCTTAAATTCATCATTTGAATTATCCATAATGATCTAATTAAATCACAAGGTAAATGATCTAATGTTGATACAAAGTTATTATTTCCATTAACTATAGTATCTACAACATCATCTGATGGATTCAATATAGTTGTGTCTTTAGCAAACATTAATGTTGGTGTTGTAAGTAGACTATTGTTAAGATCAACCAATCAGAACGAAAGAGCATTTAAAACCAACACATTAAAATCATTTAAGGCTCATAAACAAAACAAAACAAAACAAAACAGCAGAGCCTCGTAATAATTTTATGTGCGTGTGCGGGAATTTAAACAATAAAAGATGAGGAGTAAATTGCGGTGGTCACCGTTGATGTGGCTCAGAATTTTCAATAAAATCTGTGTGCTTCTAGTGATTGCACAGATAATTCAACACTGTGCGCATTTTGTTTTAGTCATTTCAGTCATTTCAGTCATTTCAATCATTTTTGCCATTTTTGCCATTTTTTCCTTCTTTTGTCTTAAATTGTCGTTTTCTGTCACTTTTTTTTATCTTTTTTTCTTTCTTTCTTTTTTTGCTCTTCTTTTCTTTTCTTTTCTTTTCTTCTCCTTTTTTTCTTTTCTTCTTCCTTTTTTCTCTTTTCTTTCCCACATACACATTTAATGGAAACACTCTCTTATAATAGATTACTTCCACTTAGCTCAGACTCAAACTCAAATCCAAAAACCCCAAGTTCTTCAAGTTCATCTTTTTTATTAGATCAAAATCTAATAATTCTTAATTCCGATATCTGCATAGTAGATAACAATAATAATAATAATAGTAATAATGATATTAATGATATAAATGATACTTATAATCTAAATGATTTATTACCATTCTCAGTAGAGATCACTGAAAAGATCATAGCTTATGCATATTATCAAGATTCTCCACATATAGTTCAAGAAGATATTGAAGATTATAATAATGAAAATAATTATTTAGATAACTATTATGATAATAATAATAATAATAATAATAATAACTTTGACTTAAAAATTGCAATACAAAATAGTGCTAAAAATATAACTAAAAGTAACAATAGATCTTCAAATTTAAATAATTTAATGTTAGTCAATAGTAAATTTTATTTGCTTTGTTTACCATATCAATATAAATATTGTGATTTTATTAGATCATTTAGTTTTCATAAATTTTTATCAAATTTAATTAATACTACTGAATTAGGTAATTTTGTTGAATTTTTAGATTTTCAAGAATTTACAGCCGTTGGATTAGGTAAATCAAAAGAATCAATTTTCAAAATTCCAAATTTAACAAATGAAACTTTATTAAAATGTTTAAAAATCTGTAAAAAAAATTTACATACTTTATTATTAAATGAAAGTATTGATAGTGATATTAATTTTGAAGTTTTAAATTTTATATTTAATGATTTAAAAAATTTAAAGAATTTAGATTTTTGTGGTTGTTCAAATGATGATTTAATTAATTATTTTGAAAAATTAGAAATCAAATCAAATTTAAATATTGAAAATCTATCATTTCATGAATGTTTAAATTTACCAAATTCAATTTATACTAAAATTTTACCATTTTTACCAAATTTAAAAAGATTGGATTTATCACATACTCAAATTAATTTAAAAACTTTAAATGAATTCTTATTAAATGATTTAATTAAATTATCACATTTATCATTAAGAAAATGTTCAAAATTAGGTACATTTAATGAATTTATTAAATTTTTAAAAAATAAAAGTATTTGTGGCACAATTGAAGATCCAAATAATGAATTACGTTGGCTTAATATTCAACAATGTTTTTCAAGTGATATTTTAACAAATAATAGATTAGATTTAATAATTGATATTATAATTCAAGGTAGTAAAAATTTAAAATATTTAAATTTAAATGGATTTGCAAATTTAAATGATGATCATTTAATTAAAATTTGTAAAAATTTAATTCATTTAGAGAGCTTAAGTATTTGTGATATTAATTTAAATAATTTAAATTTATTAAATGAAATTAATTTATTAAAAAATTTAAAATTTTTAGATATTTCATCAAAAATTACAAATTTTAATAAATTAAAAGATTTAATGATAATTATAAATAATGTTGAAATTTTTGAGATTAAACCATTTTTAAGTGATGATTTAGCTCATTTATTAATTTTAAATAAAAATAATGAGAATCAATTTTGGAGAGTTTATAATAATAAAGGAACATCACGTAGATGTTGGATTCATAAAGTTAAATCTAAATTAGAGAGTAAATTAATTGATAATTATGAATCTGATGAAGCAGGTGTTAGATTAGTTGAATGGGATATAAATACAGGTGGTTTAATTTTAAATAAAGTCAAAAGGGTTAATTGGTTAGGATTAGCTTGCGTTAAAATTAATTGTTGTCCGAATGTAGATTATGCACAACAAGATGATGATTTTGGTAATGATTTTTCTGTTAAAGGTTTATATAAGTATTACTCGTTAAATGTTTAGATTTGGATATATATTTTTTTTTTATAAACAAACAGGTAAATAAGTAAATAATAATAAAAAAGAATGTATTTATTATTGACCGTAATATGTGGGCACGTGTAAACCCTTAAAATTGGCCCTACGAAGTAAATAGTTGCTAAATGTAAACAGTTTCTTATCAAGGCGAGCAAAAATTTTTTTTAAGATGGTGTTTCATATATAAAACAGTTATGGTATCAAGAAACGTAGTGGTTGCTTTGTATTATTCTTTGATTGTTGTTTCTTGTTTAGCTGTTTTTTTTTTTTCTTTTCTATTTTTCGTTAAATATCAATATATTCATTTATAATTGTGAACTAAATTGCTAACGAAAAATCAACTAACCTTAAGCCATGTTAACAAAATCAAATTTCATCAATACTAGTAATAATAATAGGAAATTTAAATTAAATTTAATTACATTATTAAGCATTTTATCAATTTTAATTTTATCATATTATGTTAAAGATGTAAATTGTTTAAAATCTGATTTTGATAATTTAAATGAACAGGATATAATTAAATTAAATTCTAAATCTAATAAATCAAGTAAAAAAAATATAATTATGATGGTAACAGATGGTACTGGACCAGCAAGTATTAATATGGCTAGATCATTTAGACAATATGTTGAAAAATTAAATTATGATGATTTATTAACAATTGATAATTATTTAATTGGATCATCACGTACAATGTCATCAAATTCTTTAATTACAGATTCAGCAGCTGGTGCAACTGCATTTTCATGTGGTTTAAAATCTTATAATGGAGCAATTGGAGTTGATAAATTTCAAAGGCCATGTGGTACAATTTTAGAGGCATTAAAATTAAAAGGTTATAAAACGGGATTAGTTGTAACAACAAGTTTAACAGATGCAACACCTGCAGCATTTAGTTCACATGTTGATTTTAGAAATTTATTAGATTTAATTGCAAATCAACAATTAGGTATTAATTCAACATTTGGTGAAACAATTGATTTAATGATTGGAGGTGGTAGATGTTCATTTTTACCAAAATCAAAAATTGGTGAAAGTTGTAGAAATGATGAAATGAATTTAATTAAATTTGCAAAAGATAAAGGATGGAATGTTCAATTAAATAAAGAAGAATTTGATAATTTAAAATTAGGTTTAAATGAAGATATTAAATTACCAATTTTATCATTATTATCATATTATAATTTACCATATGAAATTGATAGAATTGATGAAATTCATCCAAGTTTATATGAAGAGACTAAAACTGCATTAAATATTTTAAGTAGAGAGACAAAAAATTCAGATGAAGGATTTTTTTTATTAATTGAAGGTTCAAGAATTGATCATGCAGGTCATCATAATGATCCACATGCTCAAGTTTATGAAGTTTTAGCATATGATAAAGCATTTAATGAAGTAATTGAATTTGCTAAAAATAGTGAAGTTGAAACATATGTAATTAGTACAAGTGATCATGAAACTGGTGGACTTTCAATTGGTAGACAAATTAGTGATGATTATCCAGATTATATTTGGTATCCTGAAGTTTTAAATAATGCAAAACATTCTGGTGAATATATTAATAAAAAAATTGATAAATTTTTAGTTAATTTATTAAATAATGGTAATGATAATGATGATAGTAATAATAATAAGAAATTAAAAGAAATTGAAAATTATATTAAAGAAGAAATTTTAATTAAAGATTTAGGTATTAAAGATTTTAATAAGAAAGAAATTAAAGAAATTATTAAATTAATTAATTTTGAAAAAGATGAAAATAATAAATTTCAAATTAAAGAAGTTAATGGAGCAAGTGAAGTTGTTGAATATTTGAAAAAAATGATTTCAATTAGGGCTAGAATTGGATGGTCAACGCATGGGCATTCATCTGTTGATGTTAATATATATGGATATTGTAATAAAGAACAAGGTATGATTCAATTAATTAAAGAATTAGGTGGTAATAGAGAGAATACTGATATTGGTAAATTTTTAGAGAAAATTACAGATAGTGATTTAAATCAAATTACAAAGATTTTAAGGGAAAGTGGACAAATTCATAATTATAAAGAGGATGAATTTTTAGAGGATGAAACTAAAGAATTAAATGATGAAGAGATTAAAGAGATTGAAGAAGAAATTGAAGAAGTTGAAATTGAGAATGATGGATTTAATAATTATATAGATATTTAAAATAATTAGATAATTAGATATACATATGAATATATATATATATATATATATATATATATGAATAATAATTGTGTTTGAGGACCCGTCGATCGACGCCACTCAGAAACTAAAAAGAGACTAAAACGAGATTAAATGAAATGAAATGAAATGAGCTGAGTTGGCCTGTCCCAAATAGGAAATAAAAATGAGCCCTTTTCTCTCATGTTTACAAATTGCCTCTTTGGGCGGTCCGGGATGGTTTCCTAATTTTTTTATTATTGAATTGGGTTGAGGAGAGTTGCCTAATTAGGCAAGGGGAGAGGAATATAAAGAGGAATAATTGTGGAAATAGCGTTTTTAATAAATAAATTGTGTTTAGTAGTTGTTTGTTTGTCATTCATTTGTCATTATTAATTTTAATTTATCTTAATTTATTTCTTCTTCCAGTTTTGTTGTTTGTTGTTTGTTGTTGTTTTCTTCTTTTCAACTTCTTTTCTTCCTTCTTACCTTTTCTTCTTTTTCTTATAACTTTCCTTTCTTTCCTCTTTTCCTCTTTTTTTTCTCTTAATTTTAATTTTTTTCTTTCATTCTACATCAATTAATTTAATCAATTAAAACATATTAAATAATTAAATATATAAATTAATAATATAAATCAATAATAATAATAAATAAAAAAAATGTTATCTTACGGTGATATTACTCTTAGAATTATCAATTTTATCTTTTTAACTATTGCATTAGGTTTAACTTCTTCATTAGCTGCAACAACTGTTACTCATCATAATCCACAAGTTAGTTATTGTGTTTTCGCTGCTGCTTGGGGTATTCTTTCATCAAGTTTCTATGGTATTGTTGCTTTCTTTGTTGCTTTCTTAGCATCACCATTATTCTTAGCAATTTTCGATTTTATGAATTTTGTTTTCACATTTGCAGGTGCAACTGCTTTAGCTGTTGCAATTAGATGTCATTCATGTAATAATAAAGAATATGTTGATAACAATAAAGTTACTCAAGGTTCAAAAGAGAGATGTAGAAAAGCTCAAGCTTCAGTTTCTTTCTTATATTTCTCTGTCTTCGTTTTCTTATTCTCATTAGTTATGCAATCAATGAATATGTTAAAGAATGGTTTCTTTTCAACTTCAGTTCCAAAAACTCCAAGAACTGGTGTTCCAACTATGGCTCAAGTTTAAATAATTTAATAATAATTATCAATAATAATAATAAGTTTTGATTATATTTTTTTATAATTAATTATTTAATTTGAATAGTTTTTTTTAGGCTATTTAAATTTAATTAATTAATTTTATCATTTTATCTTTCATATTTATTTTATTTTTTTTTTTTATTCCTAATTTTATTTTTATTTTTAGTTTTATTATTTTTTACATCTTTTTCTTTCCTATTTTTTTTTTTTTTTTTTTTTTTTTTTAGATTAAAATGAAAAAAAAAAATCTGAAATTGAAAACTTGCCAATACTGCCATTCCATTTATCAATTTATCATCAATATTTACCATCATTTTTTTTTTTTGTTATACATTTTTTTTTGATAAAAAAATATAACATCTAATTATTTTGTGGTTTTATTTTATTATATTTCTTTTTTGTCATTTTCAAGCATTTACATTTGATATCCTAATTACAAATTTAAAGATCATAATATTTTCAAAACCACATAAGACTTTTCATTCCTTTCGTCAAAAGAAAAAAAAAGAAAGTTATTTTTTTATCAATCAATTAATTTTTTATTAAAACAATTAATATTGTTTTTGTTACTATTAGTCAATTTTGTTATTAAGTCGTTACCATATACTTTTTTTTTTTTTACTCAATCAATTTTTCAAAAACACCAACTTTTTATTCTAACTTTAATTTTGTTTTATTTTGTCTTTTATTCAAAGAAGAAAAAAAATTGATTAATGGAATAATAATCCATCTAATATTCATTCGTTTTATCCGGTTTGTTTATAATTTTTAGTTTTGTGTATATATTTATTTTTCTTATTTTATTATATTTAATATTTTTACACAATTTTCTTATCTATTATACTCATTCTTTTTCTTTGTATTAATCTGCTTTATTAAATTAACTTTATAATCTTATATATTTTTTTAATTATATGATTCCAAAAAAAAAAAAATAAGTAAAAATAAAGTAAAAAATAAAATAAATTAAAAAATAAATAAGAAAAATTAATAATTTTTTTTGATTATAGTTAAGTATACATCACCACGCTACATACATAAATGATAATAACATATATATTGTTAATATTAATACAATTATTTATATCCTTTACTGAACATAAAACGCTCAATTGATTCCCATAATAACTCTGATATTTGTCTATCTTTAAATCTTTGATTTCTGTCCAAACTAATTACTTGAACATTCCAATTTTTAACATTATTTGGAATTGGATCACCATTATAATTAATATAAAAACCTCTAACTTTTTGAAATAATAAATTTGGTTTATTTATTTTATAATTTTTAAATTGCCATTCTTGACCAGTTGTGAAAACTGCTACAACTCTATCCCAATATTCAGGTTTAACGAAAAATTTTTCAACATTATTAACAACGACAAATTTAATATCTTTATTAAATCTTTTACTATGTCTAATAATATGAATCATATTTAAATTATTATCATTTTGATTATTAGAATTATTAGAATTATGTACATCCATAAATTTACCATCTTGTAAAAATGATTTAACATTACTCATATTAAGCATTGAAATTGCAGATGGTGATAATATAATAATTGGATCACGTTTATGTAAAATAGTAGATAATGAATTAGATGATGATGAATCATTTAATTTAGATTTCTTTATATCACTTGATGATATCTTAGATTTAGAATTTGAAGAGGATGATGATGATAATTTTTTCAATGATGAAACTGATGCTACTGCTGCTGCTGATGATGATGATGATGATAATGATGAAATATTCTTACTCGATGATTTAGTACTATTAGTTTTTAGTTTTGCAGATTCTTTTAATGGGCGTACAATTTTGTATTCACATTCTCTAATTAAATTTGAAAAATCATTACTTTTTTGATTACCACGTAATGCTTTATTATGATCAATTAATTCAATTTCATGAATACTAATACATTTTAACAATGGATCAGATTCTAATTTTCTTCTTTTCGATTCTTTATAATCAATTTTTTCTTCATTATGTTTATTTATTATTAAATGTTTCTTATCCTTTTCATTAGAATTCTTATTAGATTTTGATATTTCATTTTTATCAAGTGATTCTCTATTACCTGATATTATTTTATTATCTTCATTTGATTTCTTATTATCTTTATTATTCTTAAAAAATTTTTCATTTTCATTTTCATTTATATCTTTGCTTTCTTTATTATTATTATTATTATTATTATTATTATTATTATTATTTTCAATTTCATTTGAGATATTTGTTTTTTTGGAACTTAAATTTTTTATTTCACCTTTTAAAAATGATATCAATTCATTCCTCTCTAAAAATGAAATTATATTGACTTTATTATCATTACATTTTTGAATATATTCAGTTGTTGAATCATCATGATTCAACCAACAAAAATAAACTGATTTAATATCATATTCATTACCTTCATTATTTTGAAATCCAGATTTATCAGTTAATTTAAAAGTGTCAGAATTATCAATAATTAAATCATTTGAGTTACTAATTTCAGAATTATCTAATTTAATATCTTGTTTTGAAATTATTGCCTCTCTAAGTCTATCAACAAAGCCCACCATTATTCCGGTTTAAAATAAGTACACTAATTCTATTCTAATATTTCTTGATGATCTTTAATATCTCCTTAATTATACCTTTAACAAACTGACTTGCATTTCCACCACTTAATGAAATGGAAAAAACGCAGCTTCACACAATTTTACATGACAACTTTCTCGAATTTGAGATATTTACCCTTTTCTTAGTATCAGATATCATCGACGCGTCGCCTGTGTTTTTTTTCCTTTTTGTTCTTTTTTTTTCTTTTTTTGCCCACATATTTTTTTTTTATTTTGGGGGACAAACAAATTCCTATCCTCAGATTGAAAACATCAGACTGATTTCCCTGATAAGATCAAAAAAAAAAAAAAAAAAAAAAAAGCTCAGCTGTTCGGTTATCATGTTTTTCTTTTTATTTATTCCTGTTCTTTTCTTTATTAATCTACAAGGGGAATATGTCGGGATCAAATGATTACAATAAACATACATTCTTATCAAGGGTTTTAGGGAACTCCTCTTCAAATTCCATTTTAAACGGCAATAGCAATAATACTAATAGTAATAATAATAATAATAATAATATACAGTTTGGTAGTCGTAATCCAAATATTAATATTAACAACCCACCCTTTTTAAATGATAATGATGATAATGAAGAATTGCAATTCTCAAATACATATTCATATTTAGATAAAAATAATGAAAAAATAAAAAATATGTTAATGTCAGAAATATCTTTAAATAACAAAAATAATAATAATAATAATAATAATAATAATAATAATAATAATAATAAAAATGATAAGGATAAGGATAAAGATAATAGATTAATAAATAGTTCTACCAAGAAAAAACTTAGATCAAATATTTCCATTAACTTCAATTCAGAAAGTGAATCTTCACATGATGATGATGATGATGATGATGATGATGATGATGATGATGAGGATAATAATAATCATAATTATGATCATGATGAAATCGATTATAATGAAGCAGTGGAAGAAATAGACGAAGACGATGATATAGAATCAGATAATGATATGAATAATTCATCAAGTCATCTCAATCCTTATAATACATTAGAAAAGAATAAATTAAGGGAAGAACTAGAAATTGATCTTGAACTAGGTAATGATGATATACCTGATGATTTACTATTTGAATCGAATTATGCTAATAATAAAAATAATTTAATTGAAAAAATAGAACAATCTGTTATATTCCAACAAGTTAAACAAGTTGAAAAAAAATTAGTACCAGCTTTAAATAATGTTAGTAAAAGAGCTAAAAAGACAATTGAAAATTCAATTTACTTACAACCCCCCACTCCAACTTTTTTATCTAATAGATCTTCAAATAAATCAGTAAATAATATAAATAATGAAAATATAATTAAAAAGCAAATTTTCAATGCAAGAAAGTTACCACCAAAGGAAAGAGCCCTTTGGATGTGGGCAAATGTTACAAATTTAGATATATTCCTTAATGATGTTTATGATTATTATATAGGTAATGGTTGGAATTGTATTGCATTATCAAAATTTTGTGATTTATTAATTATAATATTTGTTATTTGGTTAACATCTTTTATGGGAAACTGCATAGATTATTCAATTTTATTCAATGAAAATGCTTCAAAACTATCTGATGTTTATGATGGTAAATGTTATAGAAAAATTTCTTTAACTCAAAAATTTTTTTATTCTATGTTATTTATTTTATTATTTTTAAGGATCAAAAATTGTTATAAAGAACTAATGGATTTGAAAGAGATCAAATTTTTTTATAATTATTTATTATCTATTGATGATTCTGAATTACAAACAATTTCTTGGCCACAAATTATAAAAAGAATTATGATTTTAAAAAATCAGAATACAAATGCAATTGTAAATAATAATGATAATGCCAATATTAATAAGCATAATTCTAAAAAAAATTCAAAATATGATCCAATCAATGATTTAAAATCAAAATCAAAATTGAATGCCCATAATATTGCAAATAGGTTAATGAGAAAAGAAAATTATATGATTGCAATCTTTAATAAAAATATATTAAATAAAGCTTTAACAATTCCAATTATTAATACTTATTTTTTAACAAATACTTTAGAATGGAATTTAAAACTTTGTATACTTGATTTTCTATTTAATGATCAAGGTCAATTGAAAAAGAAAGTCTTAAGTCAACATAATAGATTATCATTAATAACTAACTTAAAGAAAAGATTTAAAATGGCTGGTTTATTAAGTATATTTTTAACACCATTTTTGGTAATTTATTTCATATTGTATTATTTTTTAAAATTATTTTATGATTTTAAAACAAATCCTGGTCTATTAAATGCTAGAAGTTATTCACCCTATGCTAAATGGAAAATGAGAGAATATAATGAATTACCTCATTTGTTTGATCAAAGGATTAATTTATCAATTGAATTTGCTGATGACTATTTAAATCAATTTCCAAAAGAATTGATAAATATCATTTTAAAGTTTATTTCTTATATTTCTGGTTCAATCGTCGCAATCTTAGTTATACTGACAGTTATCACCCATGAAAATTTTTTAAATTTCGAATTAACAGCAGGTAAAACTGTACTTTTTTATATGTCAACATTAGGTGCAATTTTCACAGTTTGTAAAAATTCAATTTCAAGTAATAATAACAAATATTTATTTGATCCAGAAGATTCATTAAAAAAAGTTTCAAAATTCACTCATTATTTACCAAAAAATTGGGAAAATAGATTTCATACTTTAGAGGTAAAAAATCAATTTTGTGATTTATATAATCTAAAGATTATTTTAATGTTTAAAGAACTTTGCAGTTTGATATTCTTACCTTATATATTATATTTTTCATTACCAAATTCAACTGATAAAATAATTGATTTTTTTAGAGATTACACAATTCATATTGATGGTATCGGTTATGTCTGTAGTTTTGCAATGTTTAATATAGATGATAATAATAAAAATAATCATATTGCATCTGCTAATAATATAAATATTATTAATGACATAAATAATGATGAAGATGAAAATAAAATGATTCAATCTTATATGTATTTTGTTGATAGTTATGGGGGTAAAGGAGTTAATAACAAAAATTATAATAATAATATACCAAACTCTGTCAGGAATATTTCTAAAAGAAATAATAATAATAATAATATTTTACTAAAATCTGCAATTTTGAATAATCAAATTGGAAATGGTGGCATTTCTAAAAATAACGGAAAATCAAATACATATCAAGAACAAATGGAGGAAACAAATGCAGGTTTACTTAATCTAAATAATAATAGTAGTAGGAATTATGTTGAAGATTTAAGCAATAGTATGATGCTAGGAGAAAGTTTCCAAATGGGTTATGGCAGATCTAACAATATGGAAGATGATACTAATCATCACGGCACTTCGGACTTTGAAGAGAAATATGAAGACGAAGATAAAGAGACAGCAGGCGGTGTCTTAGGATTATTAAATCAAGTATATAAACATAAGAAAAGGATTAATTAGTTTGTGTTTATAAAATATATTTTATGAAATAATTAGAATTTATAAATTAAAATTTATTAATGTAATTAAGTTTTAAATAGTAAATATATTTAAGTATGAAAGTTGAAATAAATAATTATTTCTTATTTTTACGTGCTTTCTTTTCTCTTTCATATTCATTCTTAGCTGTACCTTCTTCAGTTTGAATAGAGTTATAAATTTTAGCCATTTTAGTATGATATTCATCGTATTCTTTTTTCTTTCTGGATATTTGAGCTCTGGCCTCAAATTTAGTGTCTCTTCTGAGTTCCTTAAGTGCTTGCTTTCTTTCCTCTTTAACTTGATGTTTCAATTTAGAGATTTCATCACGAACAGCAATTGGATCCATTGGATCCATATCAATTGAACGATTGAATTTCCTATCAGGATTGAAATGTTCATTAAATCTTGGTGCAACCTGTTGAATACCAATAGCACGATGTTTTTGTAATTTCAAGGGTTTACGATCCTTTATTGAAATTTTATTAATATTTGTGAATTTATTTGCAATATTAATAATTAATGTATTAGTTTCTTTGTTATTTTTAATCAAATGACGCAAAATAGGTAAAAATGAGATTGTAAGTTCCGGTGCTGCTATAGAATTTTTAATCATTTTAGTTATTAAAGAATCTAATGTTTTAATTGTTTTAATTGTAATTAATTCAATAAATTTATCTTGCTGTTTAGAATTAACTGATTTTGATAATTCCCACATTTTTGAAATTGAAAGTTTTTCAATTTCATTAGGTAAATTACATGGTGATCTCATTGTATATTTTGTGGAAGTTGGTTTGACTGAACAAACTAATATTTTCTCCCAGTCTTCAATCTCTTCAGGTTGTGGAATCGTTATTAATAATAAACGATGAATAAATGAAATGACTTCAGGAATTATTCTTTCTGAAATTCTTTCATATTGAATTAATAGATCACAAATATAAAGACCAAAGAACATATTGGTTTTATTATCTTCTAATTTCATAAATTCCAAAGCTTCACATGCTACTAATAATGCTGGGATAATAACTAAATGAAACTTATCAGATGTTGAAAAAGTACGTCCTGCTAATGTTAATAAGATTGAATCACTTTGTAAAGGAAATTTAGTTGGATCTTGTAATAATAATCTTTCATGTGCTTCAGTTATATGTTTTCTATATGAATCTAATAAAATGTTTTCATATTTTTCAGTCAAATTACAAATGGTACGAGTTAAAAAATCCATTATTCTAACATATGCTTTATTTTCTGATCCAATTGGTTTATTGGATAGTTCTAATAAATATTCAAATAATACGCCTGTAAAAATTCCAAGTTTTTCTTTATTTCCTTCTGCTAATTTTGGTTGATAAAGTTCAAAGACTTTCTTAATGATAGAAACTGTTTCTTCATAGTCTGACTCGTTAATATGTTTTTTAAATTCAGATAAACTTTGAGGGCATGAAAGTTTAGCATTACTATTTTTCGATTTTACTATAATTGTCTTATTACCTATAGTGATTGTAGTTGGCTTTGACTCCTTTTCTTTTTTATCATTATTTATTGTATTATTATCTTCCTTGTTATTTTCCTCAATTTCTTCATCACTTGAAAAAGATGGTACAGGGGATCCAACGCTAAATCCAGTTTCTTCATCTCCACTACCATTCCAAAAATCGTCACCTAAATCATCTCCTGCAACACCATCAGTTCTGAATTCTTCATCTTCATCTTCTCCTTCCATTCTTTCTAATCTTTTCTTTTCATAATCAACTCTTTTCTCTTCTTCTTCTTTTTTCAATTCTTCTTCAGTTTTAGTTCTATCAGTTGGTTTAGATCTTTTATCAAGTTTGGCTTCAGTGACTTTCATTTCATAATCTAAATCAAATTTTGATTTTTTATCATCTTCAACTTTTTTATTTTTATTTGAAATGCTTATTTCATCCATAACATTTTCAAATTCATCATCTAATTCATCAACCATTTCCATATTTTCTAATTGTTTTTGTTGTCTTTCGTGTTTATATTTTTTAGCTTTTGCAATAACTTCTTTCATAACTTCAGCTTTAGTTTTCTTTCTGAGTGGTTGTTCATCAGCTTGATCATCATTTGTTCTTTTCTTTGAAAAAAAATCATCATCATCTATTGTATCTTTTGTTGATGATTTTCCAGATAATGATTGACCTAAATGTGTTAATCCTACATTTTCATTATCATCATCAAAATCGATATTATTATCATCATCTAAATTATACATTGAACTTTTATTAGCTTTTGATAATCTTTCCTTGGTAAATCTTTCCAACATTTTTTCTTCTGGTGTTAATTTTGAATTACCTTCACCAAATCTTCTATCTATTATTCCACCAGCTTTGTTTTTCCTTTTCATTCTTTCTTCATATTCACTACGTCTAGCTTCTTCACCCGCTTGTTTATTAATACCTGGTTTACCAACGGTTATTTTTTTTTGCATTGCATCTGCTTTTTTGTTTCTACTAACTTTCACATCAAATGGATTGAATTGTTCTCTGATATCATTTAAAACCTTTTGTCTTTCTTCTTTACTCAATTTATCTTGAGCTCCTTTCTTTTTACCTTTATGCTTTTTACTGAAATTTGATTGACCTGTAAAACCAGCATTTTGAAGAGATTCTTTCAGCTTTTTAAGCTGTGCACCTCCTGCCATTGTTGTTTATTTTTTTATTGATTATAGTTCAATGTTAAATTGGTTAGTTGAAAATAAAAGAAACTTCAACTATTTAATCAAAAAAAAAAAAAAAAAGATTTTAAATTTTTCAAAAACGGAAATTTTTTATTTTTTTTTTTTTATTTTTTTATTTTTTTTCTTAACATGAAAAATTTGAAAAATACAGAGACATCCGTGCACAAACAGACGGACTGAACATCCCCTCGGTCTCTGACGCATTTAACTGCGGATCAACGGTTTTGTGTTCTAGACAGATTAGTTTTCACTCTTGATAAGTATATTAGAAGAATTAGAGGAGATGAATTGTATTGGATATAATTTAATCATATCGAAAGAAAATGTCACAAAGTAGACGTGTTGTGGTTACAGGTCTTGGTTTGGTTACTCCTCTTGGAGTTGGTGTTCCTCACGCATGGAAACAACTTATCAATGGTAAATCAGGAATAATTTCAACAAGTCAACTTTCAGATGCTGAAAAATTCAAGGATATACCATCCAAAGTAGTTGGTAAAGTTCCAACTAGTGAAATGTATACGTCAGAAACTATTCCAGGTATCTATAATTCTCAAGAACATTTTACACCACATGAATTACGTAGATATTCAACATTTATTCAGTATGCATTAGTTGCCGCAAAGGAAGCATTAAAAGATTCGAATTGGAATCCATTAGAATTAACTGAAGAAGATCAAATTAGATCTGGAGTTTGTATTGGATCAGGTATTGGATCATTTGAAGATGCTGCAAATAATTCAATTAATTTTGCAAATCATGGTTATAGGAAAATTCAACCATTATTTATACCCAGATTATTAGCAAATATGGCTAGCGGTAATGTATCAATTAAATATGGATTAAAAGGTGTTAATCATTCAGTTTCAACTGCTTGTGCAACGGGTATACATTCAATTGGTGATTCATATAGATTTATTAAAGATGATTATGCTGATGTTATAGTTTGTGGTGCATCAGAGGCTTCAATTAATCCAATTGCATTAGGTGGATTTGCAAGATCAAAAAGTGTTACAACTAAATATAATGATGAACCAGAGAAAGCTTCGAGACCATTTGATAAAAATAGATCAGGTTTTGTACTTGGTGAAGGTTCAGGTATATTAATTTTAGAGGAATTACAACATGCATTAAAAAGAAATGCTAAAATTTATGCAGAAATTAAAGGTTATGGATTAAGTGGTGATTCAACTCATATAACAACACCAAGTAAAGATGGTGATGGTGCAAAACGTGCAATGGAAATGGCAATTAAACATTCAAAAATTGATCCATCTAATATTGGATATATTAATGCACATGCAACTTCAACATTATTAGGTGATAGAGCAGAAAATTTTGCTATTAAGAGATTATTTAGTAAGGCAAATCCAAATTTAAGAGTTAGTTCAAGTAAAGGTCAAATTGGACATTTATTAGGAGCAGCTGGATCAGTTGAAGCTATTTTCACAATTTTAGCAATTAAATATGGAATTATACCACCAACATTAAATTGTGATGAACCAGGTATGAATGAAGAGGATAATAAAGAAGATTTTATATTTGATTATGTTTCTAATTTATCACAAAATTTACAATTGAATAATGCATTAACCAATAGTTTTGGATTTGGAGGTACAAATGCATCTCTATGTATTTCCAAGTATGAATCATAAATCGTAATAAATTGATAAAACTATCATTATATATTATATTTAAAAAATTTATTTATAATTAATATAAAAATGGAATGATAATATAATGATTTGAAACATCAATGTTTTTACTTTTATAAAATATGTATGATTGTTTAGCTGAAATGGAAAGGTTTATAACTACCCAGAGAAATATAATAAGATACGAGAATGATGGTTTTAAAAGAAACATTGTAAAATATATCATTGATTCGTCAAAATAATGAGGGCATAATAAAGAATTGAAAAGTCCTAAATTTGGTAATGAATATTTCTTTTGCCTTGATAGAATATTATGGTTATTCCATTGATCAAAAGAAAAAAATATAAAAATTGATATTGACATAAAAAGGTTTAAGAAAAATGGTTTCCGTTCATTATTTAAAAGTTTCATTAAAAGGGGTATTATATTTATTGAGATATAAAAGATTAAACCAACAGTATAATGAAAAATATGAATTTTCGAAATTGATGAAAACTTAGAAACATAAATACATTCATATAATCTTCTAGTACTTTGGATTAAATTAAAAATACAAATAATATTGAGATCTGTGAAAAGTCTATTGTTTCCAATAAGTATAAAAAATATGTAAAAATTCATAATTGATAAAATAAAATGAATTATATAAAAATGGATGAACCATTTTTTCGGTACATATAAGTTTTCAATATTAAATGGTAGATGTAAATTATGGTTTACCCTGTTTTGTTGCAAGGTCTTTCCGTATTTCAAAAAAGAGTCTAATGACGGGAAAAATGCTGCAGTAAAGACAGAAAAAGTCATTAAAGTTAATCCTATATTAAAACATGTTAGCGTGTAGTATATAAATGTTTCATTCATAGCACTTTAATTATTAAGTCAGTATGAAATATAACAAAGAAAACCTGTAAAACATGTTTGGAATGAAAACATCAAACAATTCTCCGAATAATTTCAACGGAGATATTGTGAAATATTTGTCGCTATCCAAATTTATTTTAAAACTCTTCCAATTTTTTCAGGTGGCTGGCTGGCTGGCTGGCTGGCTAGCTGGCTGGCTGGGTGTGCGTGCCCGTCCATTTCGAACAATTAATAGGAAAAAATATGGAGACATAAAACAGTTCAATGGTTGTTTGAATAATTTGTTATTTTATTAGTTTCATAATATTCTTCATTTATACAACTATTAAATTGCAAGTTATAAACAGGAGAAAATGGAAGTTTCATTGGCTCCACTTTATTACGGATTGCTTATTGTCCTCTCCCTTTTTTTTTACAATTCAGTTGAAGATGGATCTTTAATTGAAGGTAGTCAAAAATTATACGACACAATCCTTGAAAAGAGTGAAATATTAAAGGATGATATTATCCAATATTTTGGATTAGAGGATATTAGTTTTGATAGTTTTGAAAATACTGTTAATAATATTTCAAAATTCGAAACTGAAATTGAAGTTGAAGTTGAAGAATTAAAACAGGAAAATCTTATATTAGCTAAATTAAACTGTATATTTGAATATTTGAAATCATTAAAAATCATTGAAGATTTTAAACAAAGTTCAATATATTTTAAATTAGAAGCTATATTTAATTTATTTAAGGATAGATTATACAATTTTTTTGATGAACATCCAAAAGTTGGTGAATTTATATCTAACATTTGGGTGAATTTAAATATATATTATCAAACTGCATATGAAATCATTGAACTTAGAATCAATGTAATTGGTTCATATTTAAAGGAAATTTTTGATATTATTTACAATAAAATTGTCAGTAATGAAACTGTAAATTCAGTTTTAGCAAAATATATTGAATTTTATGACATTTATGTATATCCAAAATTTGAAATTGCAAAAAATTATATTGAAGAAACATTAGAAGAAAATGAATCATCAAAGGAAACAGTTTATACATTTTTAATTGTAATTTTTTCAACTATTATTATTTCATTTTTTATTACTAATTTTTTCAAATTATTTGCAAAAGAAACCTATAATATTAAAGAAGCTACTGAAAATATTTATAAAAGTCAAAAATATACTGAAAATCGTGATAGTTCTGTTTATGATGAATTTAAAATAAAACCATGGGAAGAGAAAACATCAGATTGGGAAGAAGAAGAAGATGATGATGATGATGATGATGAAAATGTTGGACTTAATGCCAAAAAGAGTAAAGCGAGCAATCGCAGTCAAAAACAACAAAAAAACAAAGGGAGCAATCGCAGAAACGAAGAAAATAGAATCCAAGAAAAGCCAAAAGAAGAAGAGGAAGAGACACTCAAAGAATTAAACGAGAGTATAGTAAAAGATTTAGCAGCAACTGTTGAGAATATTGAAGATAATGAAACAGAAGATCCAAATAAGGCAGGTATTGACGTAGAAAATAATATTGAGCTGAAAAATCCAGAAGAAATAAATTCAGAGGAAAAGAATAATGATAAGGACAATGAAGAAGATAAGAAGGATTTTAAAATTATAAAAACAGATAAGGAAAGTAAAAGTAATATATTACATTCTAATGTAAATAGAAAACTAATGTATGTTGCAAGTAAATCTATAATCTATGAAGAGTCAAATGACAGTACTCACAGTTATGATTTAAGTTGTAATGCTACATCTGAGGTAACATTAGCAATTGACGACCATATTCAAAGAGCTAAATCGAACAGAACGATATCAAATGGAGAAGAAAGTGAAGCTCGTAGTAGTGTTAGATCTCTACTTTTGTAATTATGATAATGATAAAGTATTTATTTTATTTCAAATATATTTTTTACATATATAATAGAACATTGTATAGTTTTAATTTAATATTAAGACAATTAGTATATAATAATTAATTATATGCTTATGAGTTAGTCGGAATAAAGATAATATTCTAATATTTATTTATTCAATATAAAACAGTATTTTTGGGAAATTTTTTTTTTAAAAAAAAAATTTATATAATAAATATGAAAGAGATAAACTAATAAGTCTATAATAAAGAATATAAGAATATAATAGAATAATTAGTCGCAGATTTTCTTTTAAAAATTAAGCAAATAAATAAATATTTTTTTTTATTATGTTAATTTTAAAGTTTGTATAATTTTATTTTTTATTTAATTTTATTAATATAATTTAATATAATATAGAATGAAGAAGTATAAGAAATCATTAAAATATCATTGATTTAAATGTTTAATTTGTTTTGTTTTGTTAATGGGGATAGGGATAGATGGATAGATTGATAGATGGATTTTAAATGTCTATTAGTTAAGAAGAATTTTTTTTTTAGACATCATTATTTCTTTGGTTGGTGGAAGACAATCTTTCTGTGTTTGATTGGAGTCCATTTGAATTTCTTAACATAAACTGAGATGAAGTATAATGCGGTTGCAACAACTAAAGCTTTTGCACCTAATCTTTTTCTTTCATCATGTTCTGGTTCAGAAGCCCAATTTAAGAAAGTTGAAACATCTTTAGCCATTTGAGAAGTTGTTGCTGGAGTACCATCTTCATATTCAACTAAATCATCAAATAAAACTCTACCCATAGCAATTGAACCACCTGGGAAATAAGGATTATAATTACCACCAACTGGTAAAGTAACACCAGCTGGAGGTTCATCTGGATAACCTGTTAATAATGCAAAGATATAATCACAAGCACCATGTCTTGCTTTAACAATTAATGAAAGATCTGGTGGTAAAGCACCTTGATTTGCAGCTCTTGCAGCTTGTTCATTTGCATATGGACCTGGAATATGATCAGCTAATTTACCTGGTCTCTTTCTTGGATTACCTTCATCATCAGGTTCATCATCATATTCAAATTCTTCACACATTGCCTTTACTTCAGAATTAGTATGAGAGACACCAACTAAAGTTCTCCATGCAATTCTATCTAATGAATGACAAGCTGCACAAACTTCTCTATAAACTTGGAAACCTCTTCTAATTGATGCATGATCAAAAGTATCAAACATACCATTATGAGACCAGTTAAATTCTGGTGGGTGAAGACCATGTTCAGCAGCTGTCATTGCTTGAGCAGTTTGAGAATCTTGATATAAAACATAAGCAGCTGTTAAACCAGTTGCAGCAACTGCAGCATTTACAACTTTTTTTGTGTTTGAAGTAACTTCAGCTTTAGCAGAAGTTGAAAAGGATCTCTAAATTAAAAAAAAAAAAAGAAGATAATAATATAATTAAGAAATATTATTTATTTATCAATTAATGTTAGTAATATGATTTTAATAATAAATTTAGTATGTTAAATAATAATAATAATAATAATAATAATGGTAATAGTTATGACACTCTATGAAAAAAATTTTGGCCAATCAGAGAAGCTCAAAAAAATCGCGATGTAACTGATTGCATATAGAAGGAAGCAAATTGGAAGACTTTAATACAATATAACAAATCAACGATAATAAATAAATTGAAGATACTTTATACTATTGAAATATGATTGCTATTGAAATAAAGTGTAATAATAATAAACTAATCACTTGTAAAAAAAAAAAAAAAAAAAATCTTAATTTTTAGAAAAAATAGAGACATAATAAATAAACTATAAGAAAAATCTAAAAAACATATATTATAAATTGTTATAAGATGATTTAATGTATAATTGAATAATTTGATTGAGTTAATTTTAAGTTGTATTGAAGTTGTTCATATTATCACTATTATTATTATGATAATTGAGTGTTATTTTATTATATTTCATATAGATTGAATATATTATTGATATATATATATATAATATACATACAGCACTGTGCTTTAAAGTAGAACCAAATTGTGAAAACATTGTGTACTGGTATTCTTGTATAAAGAAAAAAAAGTTGAAGGAATAAATTGAAACAGAATAAAATAAAGTAAAAGGAAACAAAAAAGTAAGAAAATAAATCAAAGCTATAGTAAAATAGAATAAAAATAAAATGATGAATATGTTGTATATATTTTATATATTATAGCATTATAGCTCTACCAACCACATCAAATAACATTAGCGTAATTAATTTCAATAAAAATAAAATAAAATAGAAAAAAAGCTCAAAAAAAATTTACTGTGTGTGCGTCGATCGGCTTTCTTATAATTAATTCATTTTGTGACTATTTTTCATTGTTTGATTGGGGGGATTTGAAATCGTTAATTTAATTTTTATTTCAGTTTAATTTTTTTATTTTTTTTTTTTTTTTCTTTAATATATATTTACTTTCACACTATCAGGAATTTTAAATGTTATGTTGACCACTACTAGTACTTATTCTCTTTTATATATCATCTAATTAAGATAGCAATAATCAACATATATAAGACTATTAAGAATAAATAATTAATTTGTATGATATATATATATATATTTAGACAAATAACGAAAACCTTATTTTCCCTCTAATTGTTAATTGCAGTGCTCTCATTGGCTGACTTTTGTCCTGAAAGAAAGAAAAAAAATAAACATGAAATTAATTTTTTTTTTTTTTTTAAAAGGGTGAAACATAAAATAAATTGCACACATCCGTACACCACTTTTGGTGAAGATTACGTAATTTTTATTTTATTTATTTTTCTATTACGCGTGTGTAAATAGAACAATTGTTTCAACATGAAATTTTTAAATAAAATATATAGATAGATAGATAGATTTATTTATTTATTTATTTATTTATACACGCGTAATTAATAAAATAAATATCTAAACTCCTTTTTCAAATTATTATGAATATTCATCTATAATATTACATCTAAGTTTATTATTAAATAAAAAATATTATCTTTGATAATGACAACAACAGATAAATTAAAAGAAAACATAAATCCTGAGGAACAAGCTTATCTTGATTTAATTCAAAATATTATAGATACAGGTGAATTAAGACCTGATAGAACAGGTACTGGTACAATTTCAATATTTGCACCACCTCAATTAAGATTTAATTTATCTGATAATACATTTCCTTTATTAACAACAAAAAAAGTTTTCATGAAAGGTATTATTCATGAATTATTATGGTTTATAAAAGGTTCAACTGATTCAAAATTATTATCAAATAATGGTGTTAAAATTTGGGAAGGTAATGGATCAAGAGAATATTTAGATTCTTTAGGTTTAACTTCAAGAAGAGAAGGTGATTTAGGTCCTGTTTATGGTTTCCAATGGAGACATTTTGGTGCAAAATATATCGATTGTAATACAGATTATTCAAATCAAGGTTATGATCAATTATTAAATATAATTAATACATTAAAGACAAATCCTTATGATAGAAGAATTATTTTATCAGCTTGGAATCCACCCGCTTTTAAAGAAATGGCATTACCACCTTGTCATGTTTTTTGTCAATTTTATGTTAATTTCCCAAAAGGTGAAAAACCACGTTTAAGTTGTCAAATGTATCAAAGATCTTGTGATATTGGTTTAGGTGTACCATTTAATATAGCATCTTATGCTTTATTAACTTATATGATTGCAATGGTAGTTGATATGCAACCAGGTGATTTTATTCATGTAATGGGTGATACTCATATTTATTCAAATCATTTAGATGCTTTAAAAGAACAATTAAATAGAACTCCAAGAAAATTCCCAAAATTAAAAATTAAAAGAAATGTAACTAATATTGATGATTTTAAATTTGATGATTTCGAAATTGAAGACTATAATCCTTATCCACCAATTAAAATGAAAATGGCCGTATAATATTTATTAAATCCTTTGCTATATTACATTATATATTTCTTTACATATACAAATTATATATTTATTACAAATATATTAATATAAATATTTATATAATTAAGCTTTTTTAAAAATTAATTAAAGTAATAAATCATATACTTCATCTCTATTTTTATTAATACTATTCCTTCTTTGATTGGAATCGTATCTTGTGAAAATATCATCATTCTCCAGATCAAATATACTCCTCTCCTTTACCTCATTTTTACTACTGTGGTTATTATTGTTATTGTGAATATTGGTAACATTTCTTAAAACATTTCTATTAGCTTTATTCTTTGGTTTACTTACCCTGTTTTCCTTATCATCATCAATATATATTTTACCTTTATATAAACCAGATGATCTTCTCATCTTTTGTTTCAGTGATGGTAATTGATAATTTACAACAAGAGATCTCCGACGACTTTTCCTTCTTTCACTTGTAGATTCTTCAACATCATCCAATGGATCCATACCAAGCCATTTTTTAGTCTTTTCCGTATCTAGATTTTTCAATTCCCTAGGAACTTTGCTTTTCCTTCTAATATTTTTTCTTTCTTCTTTTTCTTCAACTTCTTTCTTATCCTGATTATCAAAAACTTTATCATCAATGTCTATATAATTAGATTTAACAGGCAAAAGTGGTGGTTCTTCTTCAATATAATTAAATAGTTCATCATTATTATTATCAATTTCACTGACTTTAATACTGTCATTGTAATTATTACTATTATTATTACCATTATTATCAGTGTCTTTAATAATATCATCTTGCGGTATCCCAAGATAAGGAACGTTTGTTGTTAATTGACAATTGTCTAGTTTTTTCATAATTATTGACTTTCTTTTGATAGGTATATTAGCTGAAACAAAATCTTCGTATTCAGGTTCTAAAACTTTTTCTTTAATCTCTTCTTTTTCTTTTTCTTCCTCTTCCTCTTCCTCTTCCTCTTCTTCTCCAATTTTTTCTACTAATGTATCAAGTTGATCATCATCTTCTGTTTCTTTGGCTCCAATATCAATAAGACTCATTTTTTTATTCTGAAATATACAACTCTTTCTCCTTTGTAAATCTTCATTTATATTCTGCCAATAATGTGTAAAATCTATATTTGTATTATGTTCATTATTATTTTCATTTACTTTGGTCAATAAATTCTTGGGTATATCTTTCTTTTCAATATCAATTCCAATATCAGTCATAAATGAACGATATTGATTCATTAAATTATCAAATGAATCAACTATTATATCATTAAATCTTTTAGAATTTAATTTTAATTTTTCAGCTAATTGAATTTTTTCACTTTTTAATAATAAAACATTTTTTTGAGTTTCAAAAAGTTGATTCTCCAAGTTTCGAATTTTAATTTGTAAATCTTCATTTTTTTTAGCAAGTATTTTATTTTGAATTAAATATGTTCTTTTAAATTCCTCCTCTCTTTCTCGTTGTTGAATATTATCTGAATTGTTGGTAAATGAGGATATAATAAGTTGTCTATCAGAAGGTATCAAAGATTCTCTTGTAATAATAGGTGTAATAGCAGCTTTAACCATCTTTATATAGCAAATTAGTTGGCTATGAAATCAAAAAGAAAATAAAAGAATAGTGATTCAAAATGTTGTTTACATTTCTACATGTTTATAAATATTTTATATTTTGTTTATTTTCATATTCACTCAACGCGTATTTGAGTTTTGACCTTTAAGTAATCAAACAAATTTAGTTGATGAATCTAAATTCTTATTATTATTATTATCAAGATTAGCTTTTTGTTTTATAACTTTCTCTATAAACCACCTCTCATTATTTTCTAATTTATATGATTAATATTGATTGATCATAAATCAATGTCGAGTAGAAGATTTTCAACAATTACTGAGCCAGAGGCAGATTCGCTTTTACAATCTAGAATATTGGAGCTTCAAAGATTACAAGAAATTGAATCATTGACAAGTAAATTGACAACATTACTTCAAGCATTATATAACCAGATTGAATTAATAAAATTGGGCACTGAATCAGTTGCTAATATAACATCGAATTGGATTCAAATTGTTAGAGCTGTAAGTTTAGCTGCTAATTCAATAATGGTTTATAATAATCATGATTTTAAGGAGGGTTTACCAACAACTGAAAGATTAATTCGATGTGCTTTAGATGATATTGGTAATATAATCAATGATTTAAATGATGATAAAATTGAAAGTAAGAGCTCTGATCATGATAACTAATAAAGTTTTTTTTGTACAACTTTCAGTTCTCTTCTTTTTCTTGATTTGAGTTTAATTGAGATGTATGATGGAATGTATTTTTAGTGTTTTGTAAAGTTATATTTATAATTATAATTGTTTAACGGAAACTGTTGCTTTGTTTAAAGTTCTCTACATTAGAAACTTCTGCATTAAAGAAAAAAATGTTGCTTATGTAATCACAATTTTCTTGGCGTTGTAAAAAAAAAAAATATTTAGAAAAAATCTAATTCAAACTTGTTGAAAATAATGTTTTAATTTAGTTTAAAAATACTTTATTTAGATGACAAAAATTTTGGAATCTAAATTCTTTTACTTTGCGTAATGATGGCCAATACTTTAGACTAATAATTTCATAATTTTGTACAAAATATTCTTAATTTAAACTTAGTATATACTAGCATAAAACCAATTAAAATATAATTGGTTGTATAGTGTAGTGGTTATCACTTTCGGTTTTGATCCGAACAACCCCAGTTCGAATCCGGGTACGACCTCTTAATTTTTTTTAACAAATGTTCTTCTTCATTTTATATGAAATATTGAATATTTTTTTGTGATTTTTAAGAATTTTTTTTTTCAAAATACTATAATTCTTATAATAATCAATTTTCTTTTATTATTTTACTTTTTCTCTCTCTTTTTTTTCAATACAAATAACCTTAATTATTATTATAGACAAATACTTAGAATAAATCAAATAATGGGTAAAATAAATCAACCAAATTCACAAATTAAATTAACAAATGTTTCTCTTGTACGAATGAAAAAGGGTAAAAAAAGATTTGAAATTGCATGTTATCAAAATAAAGTTAATGATTATCAAAAAGGAGTTGAAAAAAATATTGATGAAGTTTTACAAATTCCACAAGTTTTTACAAATGTTTCAAAAGGGCAAGTTGCATCAAGTGAAGATCTTAAATCATCATTTAATACAACTGATATTGATATAATTATTAAAGAAATTTTAAAAAAGGGTGAAATTCAATTAAGTGAAAAAGAGAGGTCAATTCAAAATGAAAAATTACATAACGAAATTTTAAATATAATTTCAGCAAAATGTATTAATCCAAAGAGTAAAAAAAGGTATCCACCAACAATGATTGATAAAGCATTAAAAGAATTAAAATTTAATTTTGTTAATGCTAGAAGTGGGAAATCAAAGGCATTAGAAGCAATTAAATTACTTGTTGAAAAGCAAATTATACCAATTGCAAGGGCTAAAATGAGAGTTAAAATTAACATTGGTGATAAAGAATATAAAAAAGTTAAAGAAGAATTTTCTAATAATTTTATTTCAGATTTAGAATCGGAGAAAAGTACTAATGATGATCAACTTGAAATTATTTTCTTAGTTGAACCTGAAAATTATAAACAATTAGTTGATGAAGCTAAAAAAATTAAAGGTAAAATTGAATTACTTGATACAGCTGTGATACAAGAAGGTGAAACTAAGTTATAAATCAAAAATGCATTAATAACATTTATGTCGGAATTTATGAGTGAGATGAATTCGTGCAGGGATATGTGTGATCTTAACTTACTTATAATAATATATCTTGTACCTTTATCTTTTGAAATTGTATTCGATATCTAAAGTATATAAGTCTTTCTAAAGTTATATATAAATAAACTAAGTGAAGTTGACATCTCAATTAGAGAGTCGATGTCGAATCAACGACATTTGTCTTTCACTTCACTAAAAAAAATACTAAATCCGCAACATAAATACAGTACTATAATTTTTGTCTGTTGTAGATGTCTCGCGTTTAAAGTTGTTATAATTTAATCATTTATGTGTCCTTTTTTTATTTAACATTTGATTTATTATTAAATTGATAAATATATAGAGTCTAATATTATGTCAAGTAGTGATTTTGAGAGAAATATTAAGGAATTAGATTTGATCATCAAACAAAATGAAGAAGAACATATGTTGACATGTACAATCCTTGAATTTCTAGATAAAATACTAATTAATATGTCGATGGATGGTGAAACTGATATTTCATATGATATCCAGATACCAGAAATGAATGATCTTAAGAAACCGATATGTAGATATGAGGATGATTACGAAGAAGAAGAAGAAGATGATGATGCTGACGATAGATTAACTAGTAGTACAATTATACCAACTGTATTAATTGGAGCTGGGAATAACATGAAAATTCAAGTTCTAGCATCACAAATTGGACACGAAATGAGTCAATTTTCAACTAAGAACATTATTTTAAACATTAGTGGTAAAATATTTGGTCTTTCTTCATTAGATCAACACCGTTCTGAAGACTCGTTAATAGTTCAACAATGCATTCATTTAGTTAGGGAGACTTTTTTAAGCCGTAAGTAAATTGTGCTAGTATATATGTCTTAATATACTAGAACTAACGCCGTCACACACCTAATTCTTGAAGTTCATTTTAGTATGAGAAACTCTAAGGATATAGATATTATACTACTATATTCTTAATATAATCTTCTTCATATATTGGAATAGATATATAGAAATATATATAACAACTAACAACAAAACAAACAATACTTATTACAAGTTGTATTACAAATAAGCGAGACCAGTTATCAGAACTTTCACAGTGATAAGAACAGATTAAGAGTCAAATTGCAAATAATAATACTTGATAAATATTTTAAAAAAAAAGAAATAAAACAAAATTAAACAAAATTGAAAATGACTGATCACTTTGAGATAAATTATGACAACATTGATAAATCCATTAAAGAAGTGGATACAGATATAGTTATAACTAATGATGAGCCAAATAAAGATTTTAATCAAAAAAAATTGACTAACTCGGATAAAAATTCAAATTTAGAAACAGCTGTTACTACATCTACAAATTACAATGCAACTGAAACTTACTTTGATGAAAAAGGTGAGAAACCTCCATCAAACCAAATGAGGAGTTGAAGGAATAATTAGAAAGTTTCAAAGAAAGAGAAAAAAATTTAGACAAATTATTGGATATTTTTAAATACGAAATATATAAATACAAGGCCAATAAAGATATCAACTTAGAAGATTACTTTAAAGGTATTGGAAATTTTGTGGAAACTACTCTTAAATTACCACTATTTTTATAGAATACTATGGTTAAAATGATTAAAGTAAATAAGATTTCTCAACTTGCTAAAGGAAACGCATCTTATGACTATCTTGCAGTTGGATATTTTGGTAAAAATGTTACTGATGGTAAGTTAATTATTAAGCTCATTAATTATGCAGATAAATTTAGTTATTATTTACTCAAAAAGGCTGATATTTTTAACATCCAAAATGACATTCCAACTTTGGTGAATGAACAACGAAGAAGAAGTGACGAAAACCAAAAAATTATCAAAGAAATCTATACTCAAGATTCTGTTCCATTAAGCATGATTTCAATCAACGCTGGAGTCAGTGTCTTTATTGTTTGTGCACTAAAATTGGTAACTCCAAAAACTGGTAGAAAATTGAATGCAAAAGCTGGTGCTATTGAAAAATTCTTTAATTGCACAGATCTTTACCAAGAATGGAAAAAACAAAATCAGTTTAGGTACTCAAGAAGATTTCCGTAATTCTTTGAAAGACTTTGAAGTTGCAAGTTTTAAACTTACCAAAAAATTGGTATAAATATTTGTATGTGATCAGATGGACAGATTTTGTAACCAAAAGGCTAAAACCAGAAGCCAGAAAGGATTTTATTCCAACAATGGTGACTGAAATTAACAGATGTGTCGAGACTCAGACTGATTTTGATGACAAGGTTATTGATGAATTTTATGAAAAAAGTCTCAGAAACGACAACTTGAATGTTTTTACCTCGTGTTAAACCTGAAACAACTTTCATGAAAATCTTCAACAAAACCCTCAGCAAAATAAAACAACGAAGAATTCTGAAAACGAATATCTCAAACAAATTGAGTCTAAAAGGCTATCTAACAAACCTTCTGGGAAACTAAAACTCTCAGAAAACAACTGGACCGAACAAAAACTAGTCAAAAAGGTAAAACAAGACTACGTCTTGTTGCCACGAACTTCAAACTCCGATTTTGAAAAGAGTATGATGAATCAAAAAGTTTGATTGTGGTGTAAAAAATGTGGAATTGGCTACCTGAATGACAAACACTATTTTTAAACTGGTAAATTATCAATTGGAATAAAACTAATAGAAAACTTTTCAATGATAAAGATTCTTAACAACAAACTGTTAAATCTGATATATATGAGGTTTATAATTTAATCAAAACCAATATTATTAATTTATATCTAACACAAAACAACCTTAACCCTAATTAAGAAAGAATTAAAACCGTAAATGTAATTTTTAAAAGAAGATTATTATTTTGGCGAAACACACTTGTAAACAAAATATTCTTGTTTAATTCCAGTGCCAATATTTCTGTTGTCAACGAAAAATTATTACTTGAAACATAAAACCAAAGTACTCCTCTAGTTCAAGTGGCCGGATGATTGACTACAATTAGTCCTGGAAAAGGTAGTAGTATTACATTCAATAGCCATAAGATCGAATGTTGTTTATACACGTACCTGAAAATTAAAGCGAAACCAGTTATTAAAGTTCTAATAACTGGTTTCGCTTAATCGTAATACAACTTATATTAAGTATTGTTTATTGGTTGTTAGTTGTTCGTTGTTATATATTTCTATATATCTATTTTTATATATGAAGAAGATTATATTAAGAATATAGTAGTATAATATTTATATCATTAAAGACTCTCATACTAAAATGAACGTCGAGAATTAGGTGTGGCGTTAGTTCTATTATATTAAGAGTTATATACTAGCAATGAAATAAATATTACGTAATACAAAAAAATATAAGTGAAAAAGTTTTTTTTTTCAACTGAAATTCAATTTTTTTTCAGTGAAGAAGATTTTTTTCCTTGTTGTTTTTTTTTTTAATAGTGACAGCAACCAGAATTAATATAAGGCAGACAGAGTCAGTTTTTTTTTATTTTTTTTTATTTTTTATTTTTAAATATATATATATAGCTTTTATGTCAGATGCACATGCAAAATTGAAAAATACTCTATTTATTTTGTTTACTTTAAATCTACCCCCTTCTTTTATTTATTTATTTACTATTGTATATTAATAATTAGATATTTTATTCAATTACTTATTGAATTCAAATGTATAAGAAAGACGCCATAGATCGAAATTTAGATTTAAAAATAAAAATTATGAGTTTAAATAATAATGATAATAAAGAAAATGATCAAATAGTTGAAGATCAAATAGTTGATCAAGTAGAAACATTTCATCCAATACCTAAAAAGGAACCATGGTATAAAAAATTATCAGGGGTACCATTAAATACAAGACCAGCATCTCCATATACACTTAATCCACCAATTGATTCAGATGGTTTATCATGGCCAAGTTTAGGTGCTCGTCAACGTTTAGAATCAAGTGTTGATGAAGCTGATAATAGAGAAAAGAGAATTGCTGAAGCTGTTAAAACAATTTTAACTGAATTAGGTGAAGATCCTGAAAGAGAAGGTTTATTAGAAACTCCTGAACGTTATGCAAGAGCAATGTTATTCTTTACTAAAGGTTATGAAGAAAATATTAAAGATGTTATTAAAAGGGCAGTTTTCGAAGAAGATCATGATGAAATGGTTATTGTTAAAGATATTGAAATTTATTCATTATGTGAACATCATTTAGTACCATTTTTTGGTAAATGTCATATTGCTTATATACCAAATAAAAAAGTTTTAGGTTTAAGTAAATTAGCAAGATTAGCTGAAATGTATGCTAGAAGATTTCAAGTTCAAGAAAGATTAACAAAACAAATCGCAATTGCTTTAAGTGAAATTTTACAACCAAGAGGTGTCGCAGTTGTAATTGAAGCAACTCATATGTGTATGGTAAGTAGAGGTGTTCAAAAAACTGGTGCTGTAACGTCAACAAGTTGTATGTTAGGTTGCTTTAGATCGCAACAAAAAACAAGAGATGAATTCTTAACATTACTGGGAAGAAATTAATTGGTATACAAAATTTTTCTGATATGAGACAATTTATATACTTTACAGTTAATTTATAAACAATCATTTTATTATAGCTTTTTTTTAAATCATGTTTATTATAGATTTTTTGTGTAAATATTAAATTCAAAAATTAAGTAATGACAACTATTATTGGTTTAAATGTTGATAAGACAACATTATTTATTGTTGAAATATTTACAGATAATTTAATTCATGATCTTTTTAAAAAAATTTGACTTATAATCATTCAATCAAATACTTTTTAGCTTTATTATGCAAATAAAGATTGATTCTTTAAATATTATATAAATAAGAAGATATTAAATTTGTAAGTAATAATATTTGTTCTTATCAATTGCAGACTCCGGTTCCGGCTTTGTTTTTATAAAAGGAAATTCCGGTAACGGCGCTACTCTGTTATCTATTTTTAAAAATTTTAAACTATTAATAATTTATCACCTACTAATACTATAAGAGCAAATAGTTTTATCCAATAAATTCAAATATATACTCTAAATTTAAATTAATGAATTAATGAATTAATAATTTTATGAATTTACAAACATAAAAGATAATCAAAGATGAATTTGAGTTTAAAGATATTTTCAAATAAATAGGGAAAATTACCTTTTAATGATAATCAATTTGATGAATTATTTCATGGTTTTATAACTCATCATTGAAATGATTTTAGTGCTTCATATTTAAGAGAAATTAATAGAGTTTTAGTACTTAACAAATTGGCAATGTTTATTGATGTTTATTCACAAGAAATTCCATTATTAAATACTTGGCTTCAAACATTAGAAGTTTAACGTGATATTTCTCATGTTCATGATATTAGAATTGTAATAATGGAGTTTTTATTATTCAATTAAAATTTTTTAAAAATTAGATTAGAATTTGAAGAATGGAATTCAAGAACTAGGGCTTCAATTGAAAGAAAAGAAACAATTATATTATTATTAAAAAAATGCACCAACTGATATATTAAAATATTTAGATGTTAAAGAAAGTTATAATTTTAAAAATCATGATGTTTGTTTTATTACATATATATAAATTTTTCTTAAATTCTACTAAATTATTTGCACTGTTTTATT
Organism: Pichia deserticola; assembly: GCA_030570135.1. Taxonomy (NCBI): domain Eukaryota; kingdom Fungi; phylum Ascomycota; class Pichiomycetes; order Pichiales; family Pichiaceae; genus Pichia; species Pichia deserticola. The sequence continues at coordinate 25,076 of JAJLVB010000024.1, read as the reverse complement.
AATTTTATTTATTTTACCTTAAATAATTTTATTATATAATTTAATTAATGCCTTTTTGAAGATGATTTTTTTGATTTAGTTACACTTGAACCTATTGTAATATTAACTTTTGGTGGTACATTAAAACCAAAAGATTTACCAACTTTTACTAAATCTAATTGATCAACTTTATAAACAGTTTTTAAATGATGTGATGCATAAGCTTGTAAATAAGCTCTATAACCATCTTTTGCAGATTGATGTAACCAATAATTATTTTTAATTAATTGTTCTAATTGTGATTGAACATTTGCAATTTTATCAATTGGGAATTCATATTCATTTAAAGGTACTTTTGCAGCTTTTAAATATCTTAAAAATCCTAATTCTTGTGGAATTAAAAACATAAGTGATTTACCTTTACCTGAATTACCTCTTGCAGTTCTACCAACTCTATGAATATAATCTCTTGGATCATCAGGTGGATCAAATTGAATAATCCAATCAACTTCAGGTATATCTAAACCTCTTGCTGCAACATCAGTACATAATAAAATACCTTGAGTTGCATTACAAAATTCGAAAAATGTTGAAGTTCTCTTTTGTTGTTTTTGTTTACCATGTAAATCTAAAACTGGTATATCAATATAATTTAATAAAGCTGAATAATATTTAACACAATTACAAGATGAGAAAAATACAATTATTTTCTTTTTCTTTTTTAAATTTCTTTTTAAAAATGAAAATAATAATAAGAATCTTTTATCAGAATCACAAACGACATAACCTTGTTCTAAACCTTCAGCGGTTGAGAAATCTCTATCTTCATGAACATTAATATAAACAGGTCTTCTCTTTAATGAAGCTCTTGCTAAATCTTCAACTTTTGTTGTTTGAGTTGCAGAGAATAACATTGATTGTCTATCTTCATTTGGTAAAATTTTAACAATTTGTTTCATTTCATCTTCAAAACCAATTTCTAAAATTCTATCAGCTTCATCCATAATTAAAGTTTTTAAATTTTTAAATATAAAACCTTGAGTATTTTGTAAATGATCTAATAATCTACCTGGTGTTGCAATTAATAAATTAACACCTTTTGATAATTTTTCAGCTTCTTGTCTTCTATTTGCACCACCTATTACTATACCTAAAGTTTGAGAATGATTTGCCATTAATTCCCTAGCAACTCCAAAAATTTGTAAAGCTAATTCTCTTGTTGGTGTAATTACTATTGCACCTGTACCATTTCTTGGTTTAAATTTAAGTGAATAAAGTAATTCAATTGCTGGAATTAAAAATGCTAAAGTTTTACCTGAACCTGTTTTTGCTGCACCTAAAACATCTTTACCAGCTAATAAAGGTGGAATTGTACGTGATTGAACTTCTGTCATTTTAGTAAATCCCATTGATTGAATTGCTTTTAAAGTTGGAGCTGATAATGGTAAATCAGTAAAATTTTCAGGAATTGAAGTTGGATCTAATGATGATTCTTCTTTTTCTTCTTCCTTATTTTCTTCATTAACTTCTTCTTTTTCTTCTTTTTCTTCTTTTTCTTCTTTTTCTTCAACATTATCATCATTATCCTTTTCTTCTTTATCACTTGTATCTTTTTCTAATAAATCTGTTACGTCAGAATATTTTTCATCTAATTCATCTACTATTTTATCAGTATTTTCATCATCATTACTATTATCATTAATTTTATTATCAGTAACTTTATCTTTAACTATTGATTTCTTTTTTTGTTTTTTTAAAGAAGGAGAGGATAATGATTTTTCATTTTTCCTCTTTGTGAATGTTTTAGCCATAATTGATGAATCTATTTAATTATTGGATTACTAAACTCTCTATTGATGTATAAAAATAGAGAAAGGAAAAGGAAAATAATTATATTGAAACGTACATAAATAAATAAATCTGACTGAAAAAAGAAAAAAAAAAAAAAAAAAAAAAAATTTTTTAATTTTTTAATTTTTAAAATTAAAATTTTCAACACAGCCTGAAAAAAAGAAATTTAAATAAAAAAATTCAAACCTTCAGTCGATCGACGCAGGGCTATAATTTTTATTTTTTATTTTCTAAATTTTCTGTCTTTTCCTTTTTATTTCCCAAAACGGAAATATAAAAAATACGAGAAAAGCTAAAAAAGCTTAATTGATTAATTAAATAGTTTATTTATTTTAAGAAAAAAAAGAGAAAGAGAAATTGTGTTGTTGTTGTTGTTGTTGTGTTTAGTTTTAATTATATATTAAGTGAGGCTAAATATGTTGGTATTTTATTTTATTATTTGATATTAAACACAATAAAATGATATATTACCTATTCAAGAAAAAGAGTAAATGGCGTAATTGTATACTAAAATATACCATTTGTTTATGTTAATTATTAACATAGTAAATTGAAATAAATTGACATGTAAACAATCATTAATATCATACATATAATTAATTAAGTAAATACTTAACATCAAATAAATTTAATTTAAATAAATTTAATTTAAATAAATTATTTGACTATATGTTTTTATTTAATAGATGAAGACGTAACAAGTTAACAATGCAATTAATAAATGTAACCAAAAAATAATAAAAATATTTTATATTTCACATTAAACAGGGAAAACAATAAAGAATAAAATAAATCGCAAATAAATAAAATAAAATAAAATAAAATAAAATAAAAAAAATAAAAAAAATCTTCGCTAATTGTAAATTCAAAAGGAAGAAAAAAAATTATTTCACAATAAGAAAAATAATAATAATAATAATAATAATATATAATAATAATAATAATAATAATAATAATAATAATATTAGTTCAAGTTATAAAATTTATTTCAATTGTTTAATATTTCAGTATTTTCTTTTTTTTTTTTTTTTTTTTTTTTTTTTTTTTTCAATTTTAATACAAAATTTATTAAATATAATAAATAAATTTTTTATATATTTTACAATTATTTTAATACATTTTGTTCTTATTTTTACATATTCTTTTTAGACATTATTTTCAGAATCACAAAGAACTCTCAATCAATACTACCCTACAATAATGTCTTTGAATATTGAAAATAATTTCAATAATAATAATTCACAACAACAACAACAATCTCAAGAATTTAGATTAGTAGTTGTTGGACCACCTGTAGTTGGTAAATCTGCTTTAACAATTAGATTAACTCAAAGTGAATTTGCAAATGAATATGATCCAACAATTGAAGATTCTTATAGATATTATTGTACAATTGATGGTATTTCAGCTTCATTAGATATTTTAGATACTGCAGGTCAAGAAGAATATTCTTCAATGAGAGATTTATATATGAAAACAGGTGAAGGTTTCCTGTTAGTATTTTCATTAACTGATCGTCATACATTTGAAGAAATTTCAACTTTTTATAATCAAATTATTAGAGTTAAAGGTGAAACTGTTCAATTTGTACCCATGATTTTAGTTGGTAATAAAAATGATTTAATTGATGAAAGACAAGTTTCACAAGAGGAAGCAATTCAATTAGCTAAAAGATTTGATTGTGCTTATATTGAAACATCTGCAAAAACTGGTATGAATGTTAATAATGCATTTCATGGTTTAGTTAAAATGGTTATGTATAATGCAGTTTTAGGTATAGGTTTAAAGAATACATTATATCCAAATGAAGAAGAAGAAAGGGAAGCAAGAGAGGAAAGAATAAAATTACAAAATCAAAAGCAAAATCAAAAGCAAAGTCAAAATCAAAATTCAAATAGAAATAATAAAAATAACAATAATATAACTTATAATGATAATACCAATAATATAACTTATAATGATACCAATAATAATCCTAAAAATATTAATAATAATAATAACAATAATAATAATATTAATGATAATAATAATAATAATATAATAAACAATGACCAAATAAACAGTAATCAAAGAAATAATAATTCAAATAATAATCAATCAACAAATAATGGTTTAAATCAAAACAATCAAAGATCAAATGCTAAACCATCAAATTCTTCACCTCCGAAAGATTCAGGTTCTGGTGGTTGTTGTATTATAATGTAATGTTTTTTTTTTTTCATTCATTTTATTTATTTTTAACTGTTTTAATTTATCATTTATTTTTATCTATTTTTTTATCTTATCTTATTATCTTACTATTTTATTGATCTTTTTTTTTTAAAAAAAAAAAATACTAATGTTTTCATGCTTTTTTTATCTATTCCTTTATTTATTTTTAGTTATTCATTATTGAAATGAAATCATAAAATTATTTAATATTATCCATTTTTTTATAGTTTATTCATTTTTCCTTTCTTCTTTATCTTTTTTAGTTTATTATTTATTCAGTCTTTTTATTTAATTTTTTATTCATTTATCTCTTTATTTATTGCTGTATTTCATTATTGTCTAATTGTTTCGTTTTAATTATTATATTATATTATATAATATTACATTATGTTACATATACATATCATTTTTTTTATATTATATATTTATTAATTAATACACTTAATTATGATACTTTTTTTTTTTTTAATTTTTTTATGAAATATAATTATTCTTGTTCTTTTGCTATAAAAATTTAAATGTTGAAAATGTTTGAAATAAAAAAAAAAAGACTAAATAAATTAAAAATATATATTATATAATTACTGATTTATTTATTTATTTATTTACTTGTTGAATGGATTTGCGGAATTAATTTGTTCCTTTGAATAAATTGGAGCATTTGCAGTTGCAGTTTGAGCTTCTTGTTTTAATTTTTCACCAAGTGAATTAAAATCAACTTCAGTTTCTTCAGTTGTTACAATTGGTTTATTTAATGAAGCAGCAGTTGTTGAATGTGGAGCTGATGATGAAGTTTTTGATTCATTTTCATTTTTTAAATTTGATTCAATTGATGTTGAAGATTTTGTTGAAGTTTCACCAACAGTTGTACCTGCAGTTCTAACTGATATTTTTGATTCAATTAAATTTAAAACTGGTTTAATTAATTTTTTCGCTTTTTCAATTTGTGGACCATATTTTTCATTAATTAATTTTGAAATTTCATCAATTTTTAATTTAATTAAATTAACAATTTTAATAATATTTTCATCAATTAATTCTTTATTTAATGAATAAATTAATGGTACAGTAAATAATAAAATTGTTAAATTAAATAATAAAGTCCAAATTGAAATTAAACTTGTTAATTTATATAAAATAAAACTTAAAACACCAAATTTTAAAGTTGATTCAATATTAACAGATGTATATAATTCTTGAATTTTAATTTCAACATTTTTTGAGATTTTAACAAAATGTGGTGCATAAAATTCAATAATTTCACTAATTTTTGTATTTGCCTTTCTTGGTTTAAATTTTGTTACAAATCCTGTACCAGTTAAAACTTTACCTAAATATTCAGAAATTGCAGAAATTAACAATGCAAATGTTGAAATACGGAAAAATAATGAAACTAAATTAACATATTTAATTGATAAAAGGAATGATAAAATTGAAACTAATGTAATACCTGATTTTTTTGGATCTTTCCATAAAAGTAAATTATTACCATTCTTTGTGACACATTTACCACCACAACAGACATTAGATGGATTTGATTTGCAAGACATAGTTGATTGATTGATTGATTGATTGATTGATTGATTGATTGATTGATTGATTGGGTAGTTAGTTAAAAACTGTTTTAATACAAAATATGTAGAAATATGTAACAAATTGCAAATTATGCTCACAAGTGTCTCTAATCTCTCTCAATAACGAACGCCCTCCCGCTAATAACTAGTGAGCTGAGCTGCTCTTCCCCCTTCTGTTAAAGAAAGACTCAATTTCTCGGTGATTGATTTGGCCTTTTAAATTTTTTAAATTTTCACTGTTTTTTTTCTTTCATTTTATTTTATTTTATTTGTTTTTGGAATTTATAAAATTTCCAGATTTTTTTATCATTGCTAGAATGTTCTATATTTTAATTACATTTGCTGGTTCTGATTACATAGAGTCGTTTACTTTTATAGATGTTGGAGAAGTTAACTAAAAATATTGTCAACTCATCACATAATACATTAGTAAAACCCTCTACCCTTAATGTAATAGATCCAAGATTTTTCAAATTTAATAATAATAATAATAATAATAATAATAATAATAATAAATATATACAGGTTTTACCAGATAAAGATGATGAAATTGTAATTTCAATGTCTTCAGGTGTTGATTCATCAGTTTGTGCATTAATGTTTGCTAAAACTTATAAAAATGTACGTGGTATATTTATGGCAAATTGGTCCCCTGATAAATTTATAAATTCAAATTCTAAATGTACAGTTGATAATGATTGGTTACAAGTACGTGAAATTTGTAATCAATTAAAAATACCTTGTCAAAGGGTTAATTTTGAGAAAGAATATTGGACTCAAGTTTTCGAACCAATGTTAAATCAATATCAAAATGGTTTAACACCAAATCCTGATATTGGTTGTAATAAATATGTTAAATTTGGTAAATTAATTGAATATTTAGATAAATTATTTAAAAGTGAAAATGAAAATGAAAATGAAAATGAAAATGAAAATGAAAATAATAATGGTAATAATGATAAAAAAAAATGGTGGTTAGTTACAGGTCATTATGCAAAAATTTTAAAAAATACTGAAAATAATGAATCAAGATTATTTAGAGCAAATTATAAACAAAAAGATCAAAGTTATTATTTAACTAGTATGTCAAATAAAATTTTAAATAAAATTTTAATGCCAATTGGTCATTATTCAAAACCTGAAATTCGTAAAATTGCAAATGATTATAATTTATTAACAAAGGATAAACCTGATTCACAAGGTCTTTGCTTTGTATCACAAATTGGTAAATTTAAAGATTTTTTAAATGAATATATACCACCAAATCCTGGTAATATAGTTACAAAAGATGGTAAAATTTGGGGTAAACATCAAGGTTTATGGAGTTCAACAATTGGTCAAAAATGTGGTATTAGTATGCCACAAGGTAATCCAAAATATAAAGGAGTTTGGTTAGTAAGTGATAAAAATATTGAAAAAAATGAATTAATTATTTCAAGGAAAGATGATAAAGATGCATTTTATAAAGATGAAATTAAAATTAATTTATTATCATGGTATTGGATGATACCAAATTTAAATTGGAATAAAATTAATAATGAATTAATTAATGGTTCAATTAATTGTCAAATTCGTTCATTACAAATTCCAAATATTGTTAAAGATATTAAATTAGATAATGATAATAATTTAATTAATTTTAAAATTGATGAAAAAATATTTGGAATTGCAGCTGGTCAAATTTTAGCTTTATATAAAGATGATATGTTATTAGGATCTGGTGTTATTTGCTAATTAATAGAATAAAAAAAATATTTATTTATTTATTTATTTATTTATTTATATATTTATATATTTATAGAATTAATCAATTCTTGTTGTTTATATTTAAGTATTGTACGTTGTTCAAGTAATTTAATTAATCTTTGTAAAATATTCATAAATTTATCATTGATAATTTTATAAGAATTTAAAAGGTTATTTAAATCAAAATTATTTGAATTATTTAATTTATTATAACTATTTTTAAATTTCTCAGAAAATGAATTATAATGAACTGAAATAATTTCAATTTTAATAATACATGACTCTAACATTTCATAATAATTTAATATAACTTCCTTCATTTGGAATTGATCATCATTATCTTTAATACTATTGTTATTATTATTATTATTATTATTATTATATATTAAATGATTATAGTCCACATTACAATCATTTAATTTTGTAATCAATAGGGATAAGGATGTGAATTTATTTAGCTCATTTCTTATTTTAGTTAAATCTTCAACTATATTCGAATGATTGTTGATATAAACTTCTAATCTTAACAATCTATTCTCTAAATCATTCCATCTATCTTCCATATCATTGAGTAATAACAATGGATGAATGTTAATAGAAGATTAGAATCAAAGAAATGAATGAGCCTCTATCAAGATAAAATTAGAAATAAAATTAGAAATAAAATAAAAAACAAGCAATGGTTACGAGCCCCCGCCTGAGTGGATAAAGTGGCAAAAACAAAAAAATAAAAATAAAAAATAAAAAAAAAAAAAAAGGAGAAGCGACAAGTGTTGTTTAACTTACATACAATAAATTAATTATATATAACAATCATTTATATATCGCTTAAACAACTGTTCAATGCACACGGAGCAAGTGGTGATGTTGAAATGGCAGAGTTTGGTTCATCTGTTGTTTGTTTGTTTGTTTGTTTGTTTGTTTGTTTGTTTGTCAATTCAGTTTTGAGTTTTTTTATTCTATCTTGTGTTAAGAGCCTTTGTTAGTTCATTTGTTTAGGTTTAAAGTAGATTCTGTATAATCCATTTAACAAAAATTAATTTTTAATCATGGTATGTTATTATCTCAAAGAATTTCAACAACACTCAATTGACTGTTATCATCATATGTCATTCAAATTATTTCATGTTAGGCATTTATTAAGATTATAACTAAGATACTAACATTTGTTTACAATTTTTTTTTTATTTTTTTTTTTTTCCATTATTTAATTACAGTCAAGATCTGGGTATGTCGTCTATTCATAAACTATAGAATTGTTTTAATTTTCCCTTTAAAAAAAGAAAAAAGAAATACTAACATTGTGACTAAAATATTTACTTTTATTTATTTTTCCTCTCTTTTTGTAATTATAGTGTTGCCGTTTCCGATGAAGCATTAAAAGCATTCAATGACCTTAAATTAGGTAAAAAATATAAATATGTTATTTATAAATTAAATGATGATAAAACTCAAATTATTGTTGATAGTACATCAACTGATCCATCATATGATAAATTCTTAGAAGAATTCCCAGAAAATGACTGTAAATATGCAGTTTATGATTTTGAATATGAAATTAGTGCTGGTGAAGGTAAAAGATCTAAAATTGTCTTTTATCAATGGTCTCCAGATACTGCATCAATTAGAGCAAAAATGGTTTATGCTTCATCAAAGGATGCTTTAAGAAGAGCTTTAAATGGTGTCTCCTCTGATATTCAAGGTACTGATTTCTCTGAAGTTTCATATGATTCAGTCTTAGAAAAAGTTTCAAGAGGTGCTGGTTCTCATTAATTTTAATTAATATATATTAAATATATTTGAAAATTTAATTCAAGATGTACATGTTTATGTTTATATTTAATTTATAAACAATATCTTTTTATAACATTATTAACATTTAATAATCAATAGGTTTTTAATTTTCTAATTAAAAGTAATAAAGTATATAATAAATAAATATGAAAATTGATAATTAATGATTAATTTTCAGTTACTATATATATATATATATATATTTTTAGATTGAACCCAATTTAGTTTATTTTTCCGCTACACAACAACTATAATAGTTTGATTTTTTTACCTTTAATTAATTATTAATACAACCTTTCTTTTCTTTTTCTTTTTTTTTTTTTTCTTTTTCTTTTTCTTTTTCTTTTTAATATTTAACAATTAATAAAATCAATTCTTAATAAAATGACAGATGTTGATGTAATTATAATTGGAGCAGGTATAGCTGGTTTAAAAGCTGCTTCAGATTTAAAAGAGAAAGGTGTTTCAACTTTAATTTTAGAGGCACGTTCAAGAATTGGTGGTAGAATTTATACTGAATATTCATCAATTACTAATACACATTATGATTTAGGTGCATCATGGTTTCATTCAACAATGGAAAATCCAATTTTTGATAAATTTATTAATGAATGGTTTAGTAAAAATGATACAATTTATGATGATTCAAATATTGGTATTATTTTAGATACAGAAACTGGATCATTTCCAAAAAATTGTAATGTTGGACCAATTGTCGATGAAATGAAATATTTTGTTTCAAAATTAGATAAAGATGATTCAGTTCAAAATTCTGTTATTAAATATTTAAAACTAAAAGGTAATTTATTAACAAATGATGAGAAAAAATATTCTGCTGCATTATTTAAATTTTGTGAATTAATGGGTGGTTGTAAATGGGATATGATTAGTTCTAAATTTTCTTATGGTCCATTTAATGGTAGAGATTCATTTAATAAAATTGGTTATGATAAAATTTTAAATAAAATTTATCCAAATAAAGAAAATATTAAATTAAATAAAATTGTTAAAAGTATTGAAAAAATTTCAAGTAAAGCAGATAATACAATAATTAAAATTACTACAAAGGATAATGAAGAATTTAAATGTAAATATGTAATTGTTACAATTCCATTAAGTGTTTTAAAATTATCAATTGATGAACCAAATGCGGAAGGTGCAATTAAATTTATACCTGAATTACCAAAGCCAATTACTGATAATTTTAATAAAACTCATTTTACAACACTTGGTAAAGTTATAGTTCAATTTGATGAATCATTTTGGCCTAATAATGATAAATTTTTAATTTTATCAATTCCAAAATCTGAAGAAATTGATGAATCAAAAGAATTTTCAATTAAAAAATTTGATGATTATTCAAATTTTAAACAAGTTAAAGCATTTGAATTTCCATGTATTGTTTCAAATTTTCAAATTGTTAGAAATATACCTGCATTAATGTTTTTATTACCATCACAACCAATGAAACAAATTGAAGCATCAAAAAATCCAAAAGAATATGGATTTGAATTAATTAAACCAATTATTAAAAAAATTTCAGGTAAAGATGAAATTCCTAAACCAAAATTTATAATTACAACTAATTGGGGTTCAGATCCATATAGTAGAGGTGCAATTACAGCAAATGCACCAGGTGATATGTTTGTAAATGATGCATTAATTGATGGATTTGGAGATATTAGATTTGCAGGTGAAGGTACAATTTATCAAGGTCATTGTTGTGCACATGGTGCTTATTTAAGTGGTGAAAGAGAAGCAAATGTTATTTTAAAGAAAATGGGTAAACTTTAATCAACAATAATTTTGTTTCTTTAACATATAAATAATTTGTATTTCAAACATATTAAAGATAAATTATATTAATAATTAGGAATAAAGTAACAAAAAAATATAAATAAATACCTCATACTAATTGGAAATTATATAATAATAATAAATTGTATATTATTTTGTTTCTAATCAGTAGTCAAAAGAGTAAATGAAGTCTCATAAATATATATAAGTTTTAATAGCCAACATCTCTGTTATAATATTAATAAAGTTTAATTACTATATTTTAAGTAGAAAACCTGTTTTATCAACATCCAATCGGATGGATTTACGATTTTCTCGGGACTTACGTAATAATGATTACCGAAAATTTATGGTTTTATATATAATATATATAATATATATATAAAAAGATAAATCATGTGACTAAAAATTAATTAAAAAAAGATCGGAATTAAAAGGTAAAAAAAAAAAAACGTTTTAAAAGAAACAAACAGACTGTTTAACGTTGTATTTTCTCTACCCAGTATTCTTCTATTTTATCTAACAATTTTACTTTCTTCTTCTCCTCTCTTTTTTCTCTTTTTTTAGTTTTTACAGTATTAATAATTATTTTAGGTAAATTAAATACAATGAATAGATTATTAAGATCAACTAGATTACCAACATTTTCACAACAAATTTTTTCAAAAAATGTAAGAAAATATTCAACAAACAATACAAACACTACAAACACTACAACTACTACAGAAGCTGCTAAAGAATCTGAAGGTTCATCAAAACTTTTATTATATGGTATTCCATTTGTTCTAGGTCTTGGTGCATTTTTATATTTTACACAAGATGACGATCCAATGGCCGAAGCAAACAAGTTAAAAGCTGAAATGTCCGCTGAAGAACTTGCAGCAAGACAAAAGAGATGAAAAATAGATAAATAGATAAATAGATAAATAGATAAATAGTTTAATATTCTTTATATAAATAAATACATAAATTTATAACAAAAGTTTACAATTCAAATTAAAATCGTGTTTATTGTTAAATTAATTGCAGTTCGCTGAGCCAACAAAGGAGAAACCAGCAATACAAACAAAATAAGGAGGGATCAATAAAGTACGCGTAATTTAATGTCAAAATCCCCATTTAAGAAGGACTGATCCCCACTAATTAATATATATATATATATATATTATATATATAAACTTCTCCGGGGCATCCAATTTCTTTCCTTTTTTTTAAATTTCTTCAAATCTTTATTCATCATTTATTATACAATAACAAACAAGAAAATGTCAGATATCAAAGAAAAATATATTAAAGCAGGACAAGGTCATATTTTTAAATATTGGGATAAATTAAATATTGAACAACAAAATAAATTTATTAAACAACTTTCTAAAATTTCTGATCCATCATCATTTATGAATGATGTTTCAAAAGCAATTGAATATTCATCATCTATTTCAAATTCAAAAGAATATACACAATTACCAAATTCATCATTTAGTAGTACAATTTCAGCAACAAAGGAACAATTATTAGAATGGGAAAATGAAGGTTTAAAATTAATTAAAAATGGTAAAGTTGGTATTATATTAATGGCAGGTGGTCAAGGTACTAGACTTGGATCAAATTTACCAAAAGGTTGTTATGATGTTGGATTACCATCTCATAAATCATTATTTCAAATTCAAATTGAAAGAATAATTAAATTAGAAAAAATTGCAAATGCAAAAGGTTTATTAAAAATTTATATAATGACATCAAGTCCAATTAGGGATTTAACTGAAAATTTTTTTAAAAAAAATAAATATTTTGGATTAAATAAAGATCAAATTTTTTTCTTTAATCAAGGTACATTACCAGCAGTTGATTTAAATGGTAAAAAATTATTATTAGGTGAAGATTTTTGTTCATTAGTTGAAAGTCCTGATGGTAATGGAGGTTTATATAAAGCATTATATGATAATAATATATTAAATGATTTAAAATCAAAAGGTATTGAACATATTCATATGTATTGTGTTGATAATATATTAGTTAAAGTTGGAGATCCAATATTTATTGGTTATTCATCAATTAATAATTTTAATATTTCAACAAAAGTTGTTAGAAAAATTGATCCAAATGAAAAAGTTGGTTTAATTGTTTTAGATAAAACAAACAATGTACCATGTGTAATTGAATATAGTGAAATTTCTAAAAAATTAAGTGAAGAATTAGATGAAAATAATTTAAATTTATTAAAATTAAGAGCTGCAAATATTGTTAATCATTATTATAAAGTTGAATTTTTAAATAAAATGATACCAATTTGGATTAATTCAAGGCAAAATTTACCATATCATATTGCTAAAAAGAAAATTGGATGTATTGATTTAAATTTAAATAAATTTATTAAACCAACAAATGAAAATAATGGAATTAAATTAGAACAATTTATTTTTGATGTTTTCCCAAGTGTTAAACTTGAAAAATTTGGTTGTTTAGAAGTTGATAGAATGGATGAATTTAGTCCATTAAAGAATGCACCAGGTTCTACCAATGATTCACCAGAAATTTGCAAATTAAATTGTTTAAAGAGAAGTACAAAATGGGTTACATTAAATGGTGGCATATTAGATTCGGATGATAGTTTAGTAGAGGTAAGTCCATTAGCAAGTTATTTTGGAGAAGATCTTGAGAAAGTGAAGAATAAGGAATTCCATAATTTAGATATAGTTGAATAGGAATAAAAAGAAGAAGAAGAAGAGTTTGTTTATATAGTTTAAATAATTTAAATAATTTATAAAATAAAATAAAAAAAAAGAAAAACAAATAAAAAGTCCGGGAGTGAATGTTTTTTATTTTTCTTTCTTTGCACTCTGCACTCTGCTGCACTCGCTTAAATAACAACAATAATTTAGTTGCATCAATTAGTATTGCACGCCGTGTTCTTTTTTTTGTTTTTTTTGCTATTGTTATTGTTGCTTTAAAAATACCACAGTATTAAATTAATTTCAATATAAGCTGATGTTTCAGTGGGGAGATGAATATTTATATAATATTTATATAATATTTATATAATATTTATATAATATTTATATAAAATTTACATTATTTATATATATAGAACAAAATTTACATGGATTGTGTGTTGTAATAATTTTTTTTTGATGTAAGCTGCTTTTATCAATTTAATTTAACCTTTCCTTTTTTACTACAATTGTTGAGTGGTTTAATCAATTATTAAATTAGATTAATGATTTATTATAATTTATCTAATCAATTATTACTTATCTTCTCTTGTTTTTTCCCTTTCTTCTTAAAGTAATTGTAATTATTCAATCATCCTTTCATTAATTAGTTAATAATAATAATAAAAAAATAAAAAATGATGTCACCAATCGATACTCCGGTATCAATTTCTAGAAGAAATCATAAACGTACAATGACTGGTTTTACACCAACAGAAATTAAAAATATTGATGCTGCAATTCCAGTTAAATGTAGAAATGCATGGGCAAATCATTCAATTAAATCATTTCAAACATCTGATGAATTAGAATCAAGATTTGTTAATCATGTTGAGACAACATTAGCTAGATCAATGTATAATTGTGATGATTTAGCTGCTTATCAAGCACTTTCAAATTCATTACGTGATAAATTAATTTTACAATGGAATAAAACTCAACAATTATATACAATTAAAGAATCTAAAAGATTATATTATCTTTCATTAGAATTTTTAATGGGTAGAGCATTAGATAATGCAATGATTAATTTAGATGTTAAAGATTTATGTAATAAATCAATTGATGAATTAGGTTTTAATTTAGAAGATTTAATTGAAGTTGAACCTGATGCAGGTTTAGGTAATGGTGGTTTAGGTAGATTAGCTGCATGTTTTGTTGATTCATTATCAACTGGTAATTATCCAGGTTGGGGTTATGGTTTAAGATATAATTATGGTATTTTCGCTCAAAAAATTATTGATGGTTATCAAGTTGAAGCACCTGATTATTGGTTAAAATTTGGTAATCCATGGGAAATTCCAAGATTTGAAATTCAAATTCCAGTTGATTTTTATGGTTCAGTTAAAACAATTACTGATTCAAAAACTGGTAAAGAGAAAAAACAATGGTCAGGTTCTGAAAGAGTTTTAGCAATTGCTTATGATTTCCCAGTACCTGGTTTTAGAACAAATAATGTTAATAATTTAAGATTATGGTCATCACAACCAACAACAGAATTTGATTTTCAAAAATTTAATGAAGGTGATTATGATGATTCAGTTTCAGCTCAACAAAAAGCTGAATCAATTACAGCTGTTTTATATCCAAATGATAATTTTTATCAAGGTAAAGAATTAAGATTAAAACAACAATATTTTTGGGTTGCAGCAAGTTTACATGATATTGTTAGAAGATTTTTAAAAACTAATAAACCATGGTCTGAATTCCCAAATCAAGTTGCAATTCAATTAAATGATACTCATCCAACTTTAGCAGTTGTTGAATTACAAAGAATTTTAGTTGATATTGAAAATCTTGAATGGAATGAAGCTTGGGAAATTGTTACAAAAACTTTTAGTTATACAAATCATACAGTTATGCAAGAAGCATTAGAAAAATGGCCCGTTGATTTATTAGGTAATTTATTACCAAGACATTTACAAATTATTTATGATATTAATTTATTCTTTTTACAAAAAGTTGAAAAACAATTCCCATCTGATAGAGGTTTATTATCACGTGTTTCAGTTGTTGAAGAATCAACTCCAAAAAATTTAAGAATGGCATATTTAGCAATTATTGGATCTCATAAAGTTAATGGTGTTGCAGAATTACATTCTGAATTAATTAAAACAACAATTTTTAAAGATTTTGTTAAAATTTATGGAGCTGAAAAATTTACAAATGTTACAAATGGTGTTACATTTAGAAGATGGTTGAAACAAGCAAATCCAAAATTATCTGCTTTAATTACTAAAAAATTGAATTCTGATGAATTTTTAACATCACCTGTTTTATTAAAGAAATTAGAAGCTTTTGTTAATGATAAACAATTTTTAAAAGAATGGGATAATGTTAAATTAGAAAATAAAAAACGTTTAGCAAAATTAATTAAAAAATTAACAAATATTGATGTTAATCCAAATAATTTATTTGATATTCAAGTTAAACGTATTCATGAATATAAACGTCAACAAATGAATATTTTTGGTATAATTTGGCGTTATCTTCAAATTAAATCAACTCCAATTGATAAACGTAATAAATGGTTACCAAAAGTTTGTATTATTGGTGGTAAAGCAGCACCTGGTTATTATGCAGCTAAAAAAATTATTAAATTAATTAATTCAGTTGGTGATGTTATTAATAATGATCCAGATATTGGAGATTTATTAAAAGTTGTCTTTATTCCAGATTATAATGTTTCAAAAGCTGAAATTATTTGCCCTGCAAGTGATATTTCAGAGCATATTTCAACTGCTGGTACAGAAGCTTCAGGTACTTCAAATATGAAATTTGTCCTTAATGGTGGTTTAATTTTAGGTACAGTTGATGGTGCAAATGTTGAAATTACTCGTGAAGTTGGTGAAGATCAAATTTTCTTATTTGGTAATTTAGCTGAAGATGTTGATGATTTACGTTATGATCATCAATTAGGTAGAATTGAAATTCCTGATGCATTAACTTTAGTCTTTAATGAAATTGAAAAAGGTACATTTGGTAATTTTGATGAATATCGTGGTTTAATTGATTCAGTTAGAGTTCATGGTGATTATTATTTAGTTTCTGATGATTTTGAAAGTTATCTTGAAGCTCAAAGTACAATTGATAAAGAATTTTTAGATCGTGAAAATTGGATTAAGAAGAGTCTTTTATGTGCTGCTAATATGGGATTCTTTTCATCTGATCGTTGTATTGAAGAATATTCTGAAAATATTTGGAATATCGAACCAGTTGGTGAACAAGTTTAATTATCAGATTATTTTCATTCTTTATAATAATTGATTGATTGATTTATTGATTATTTTTTTTTTTTTTAGTTATATGACTATTTAACTTTTATTCGAATTTATTTAATATTTGTCTTTTTCCTTTTATTTATTTTATTTGTTATTTTAATAAGGCTAGTTTTCTTTATTATCTTTAAAATTGTATATATCTTATATAATAATATGTATGCATTTGATTTTACGTTAAAATTTAAAATGATTATATTTTTAGTATACATAGTTTTAGTTTGCGTAGTGTTTTGTTAATATACAATAATTAGTTTTATAAATTGGTTTGTCTATAAATGTTTTTCTGTTTGTTTCAGTAATTGTAAAATTTCAAAATTTGATTTTGAATTATTAATTGCAGAACTTAATAAATTTGAATCATTTGAAAATTTATTATCACAAATATTATCATTTTTCGGATTCCAATTACCTAATAGCATTTTCCTTAAACATGCATTTTCAATTTCCAGTTTATGTAAATTAACTTTAAACTCTTCTATTTTATTATTCTCTGAAATTATTTGATTTTCTAATTGAATTATTTTATTTTTTCTTCTAACTCTAAATTTTATTGAAGCTTCAATGTTTTTTCGTCGCCTTTCGTCTTCATTTAATATTGAAGTATTATCACTTGGATCAATTTTTTCTTCTTCTTCAATTTCAACATCTACTTCTTCCTCTTCTTCTATAACGCCACCATATTCACCATTATCATTATCACTCTCTTGTTCATATTCATCATCTTCATTTTTAAGTTCTTTGCTGTTAAATGAATAAAATATACTATTATTGTTTTCGTTATTATTATTGTTATTATTATTAGTAGTAGTAGTAATAGTAGTAGTAGTAGTAGTATTACTCAATTGATTAATTTCAAATGGAAGTTTTCGCTGTTGTTGATCTGCAATTTTGCTTTTAGTCTGATTAAATGAAAAACTACTCGGTGTCCTATTTTTATCTATATCTTTTTGAAATAAATTTCTAAAGGACATTATATATATTAAACATGAGTGATTTTATATTTTAAATTTAAAATTTATTTGGTATAATTGAGAAGAGTATAAAGAAATGATATTATTTATTCATATAACCGAATATTTCTATTCTATAGTAAATGAAAATTCAAGAATTTAAATTATATAATATAATATAGCATTATTATTATAATTGGTGAGTATCGTTATGTTAATTAGACTAAAGAAAGATTACTATAACCATATTTTAATTAAAGATCGTTAAAAGGATTATCAATAAATCAAATGAAAAATTTTAACATGTAAAAGTAAAATTAAAATGTTAGCTATATCAAAATTACCAAATTTGTAAAATCAAGATAAGACCCAAACGCCACAATTGCCTATTTTGGTATGCACGTCATCAATAGTCACGTGGATGTGTCAAATTATCTGTGATAATTTATAATTTACAAGTTTCTTATTTTTCATCTTCAACTAATTGTTAGATTAAATTGTTATAATAAATATATTCAATAAAAAAATCACTGATTGTAATTATTTTAAGTTATAGGAGGATTTTAATAGATTTTACCAGATTTTTAAAAAATAATCACCATAATCTAGTTCGTGTCTATTTTTAGATTGTAATTAATAACTAAAATAATTTTTAAATAAAATCCGATTTGAATCAAATTATTTGAGAGAATCCTAAAGTATAGTTATTGAAATTAAATCACTGTTTTATCCTTTTGGTGGTTTTATAATTTTCGATAGTTGTTTACATAGACAATGAATATTGTTACGATTTGACTTTCTAGATCATTGTAGAAGACATTTTATCTCTGAGAATATGTACTTAAAAGTTGCTACAACCATTATCTTCTCTTGATAATTCAGAAGATTGATTGATTAACAAGGCATTCTTACAAAATAATAAAAATATAGGATTACAATATGCGATGTAGTGCGGGCATCATCGTATATAATGTTTAAGGTACTTTGTCGGCTTATTAAAAAAAAAATTCAAAATTTCTTTGCATATTATATTATCTTTGTTACAAAACAAAATAATACCAGGCCTTTGCTGATCAGACATTTTATATATTAATATAAATCAAAAAAATCAAATGGTTCAACAAGTACGATTTTTAGTTGAAGGTAAAACATTAACTGTCGAAAGACATGTTGTAGGTGTATCAGTATATGTTAGAAATTTATTACGAAATTTAGTTGATAATGATGATGATGATGATAGTAGTGATAGTGAAAGTGAAAGTGAAAGTGAAAGTGAAAGTGGAAGTGAAAGTGAAAGTGGAAGTGAAAGTGAAAGTGATGAAAGTTTTATTGAGAACAAAAATACTAGTAAAAGTAAAGCTAATAAAATAATTGAAATACCTATTGATAATATAAGTTATGATACAATGGAATTAGTTTTACGTTGGTGTAAACATTTTTATGAAACTCATAGGGATGAAATTGAACAAGGATATAATTATTCTAATTTGGAATTAAATAATAGTAATAATTATATTAATAATAGTAGTGATGATACTACATCTAATAATAATAATAATAATGGAGACTTTAATAATGAAATAGGAAATTGGCCAGATAATATTATGGATGATTATCAAAATAGGATGTCAGGTCCAGTTCTTGATATGTGGGAAAGAGAATTTTTAAATGTTGATGCAGAAACTTTAAAATCTATTATTTTAGCATCTAATTTCCTTAATATAAAACCTTTATTAGATACTGCTTGTAAGATTATTGCAGAACTTTTTAGAGGTAAATCACCACGTGAAATTATTAATGCATTTAATGCTGCTCATGCATGAATTATTAAATAAAAAATATTTAAATTTTATTTACTGATTGTTTACTATATTATTAAATTGGATATTGCTTTCTTATAAGTTATGATTTAGAATGAAAAGTATAATTAATAATAAATGGCTGTTGTAAAATAAAGCTCATTTTGTTCTTCCCTAATTGAAATTTCAGTTTGAAATTTTGGCGAGGAAAATATTGAGGGAAAGCAAACTACGTTACGTACATACGTACGTGTACGAAATTCAATGGAAGGCGAAATTAACTAACGTTTTTTCAATCATTTATTCATTTTTTATTCTTATATAGTTTTATACACTATTTTATATTCTCTATTTGCTTAAAAACAGAATTGATTGAATAAATAACTAGTCGATAGAATCATGTCAACGGGTATTGTAGACACTGATACTGTGGAATATTCACAATTATTGGTTCCAAAATCATTATTGGCTAGACCTTATGTATTCCCATTTTTAATTATTTATCCAATATATTATAATATTTATCTCTCTTATTATGATATTTATTTTGTTGGTAGAGAATGGACATTTATTTATACACTATTATTAGTCTCAACTCATGCTTTAATTTGGCTTTTACCAAGATGGAATTTAGATTTAAAAGTTCGTTTTCAATATATTAAGGTTGATTCATTAAATGTTGCAACTCATATTTTAATGAAAGCAAAACCTTCTTGTGGTATGAGTGAAATTTCTTTAATAGAAAGAAATGAAGATCAAATTACTTTCAAATATCAAAAAAGAAAATTTATTTATGATAATAAAACAAAAAAATTCTCCCCACCAATTTTCTTTGTTGATAATGAAAATTTAAAAATTGGTGATATTAAAAATTTAAGAGGTTTAACATCTGATAAAATTCCATTAATTGAAAAACATTATGGTTTAAATATATTTGATATACCAGTTCCAACATTTGTTGAATTATTTGTTGAGCATATGCTTGCACCATTCTTTGTTTTTCAATTATTTTCAATTTCATTATGGTTAATGGATGAAATGTGGTATTTATCAATTTTTTCTTTAATTATGTTATTCTCATTTGAAGCTTCAACGGTTTATCAAAGAAAATCAACAATGACTGAATTTCAAAGTATGGGTATTAAACCTTATGATATTTGGGTTTTTAGAGATAAAAAATGGATTGAAATTAAAACTGATCAATTATTACCTTGTGATATTGTATCAATTATTAGAACTCCACATGAAGATTTATCAATTCCTTGTGATATGTTATTACTTCAAGGTTCTTGTATTGTTAATGAAGCTATGTTATCAGGTGAATCAACTCCTTTATTAAAGGAAAGTATTGAAAATAGAGAAAATGATTCTAATTTACAACCAGATGGTTTAGATAAAAATTCTTTATTACATGGTGGTACTTCATGTCTTCAAATTACTGTTCCTGAAAATCCAATTATTCCATTAGCTCCAGATAATGGTGCTTTAGCTCTTGTTACTAAAACTGGTTTTGAAACAACTCAAGGTTCTTTAGTTAGAATTATGATCTTCTCTTCAGAAAGAATGTCAGTTGCAAATAAAGAAGCATTCTTTTTTATTTTATTCTTATTAGTTTTCGCAATTATTGCTGCAAGATATGTTTGGATTGAAGGTACTAAAATGGGAAGAAAGCAATCTAAATTAATTCTTGATTGTATTATTGTTTTAACATCTGTTGTTCCACCTGAATTACCAATGGAATTAACAATGGCAGTTAATCAATCATTAGCAGCACTTGCAAAACATTATATTTTCTGTACTGAACCATTTAGAATTCCTGTTGCAGGTAGAATTGATGTTTGCTGTTTTGATAAAACTGGTACTTTAACAGCGGAAGATTTAGTTTTTGAAGGTTTAGCAGGTTTTAATAAAAATTCATCAACTGGTCAAGAAGATTTATCCAAATTATATCAACATTCATCACCAGAAGTTCCAAATGTTACAGTTGATTTATTAGGTTCTGTACATGCTTTAGTTAGATTAGATGATGGTGAAGTTGTTGGTGATCCAATGGAAAAAGAAACTGTTAAAGTATCTGGCTGGAAATTAGATGAAAATGAAAAAAACACAATTATTGGTCACAATAGAAAAATTAAAATTTTAAAGAGATTTCAATTTTCTTCCTCATTAAAAAGATCTTCTGTTATTTCAAAAGTTAATAACCAAATCTTAGTGGGTTGTAAAGGTGCACCTGAAACAATTGCTGAAAGATTAACAGTTGTTCCATCTGATTATGAAAAAACATTTAAATATTTTACTAGAAATGGTTCAAGAGTTTTAGCATTAGCTTATAAATACTTAAAGGATGATAAAAATCTTGATAAAATTGAAAGAAGATCTGTTGAGTCTGATTTAATTTTTGCTGGTTTTATTGTTTTCCATTGTCCAATGAAGAATGATGCAATTGAAACTATTCAAATGCTTAATCAATCATCCCATAGATGTGTTATGATTACTGGTGATAATCCATTAACTGCATGTCATGTTGCTGGTAAAGTAGGTATTGTTACAAAGGATGTATTAATTCTGGATAAACCAGAGAGTAATCATGCTGGTGATTCATGTCTTGAATGGAGAAATGTAGAAGAAACAAGAATTATTCCAGTTAATAAAGATATTACCTTTGATATGAAATTCTTAAAGGAAAATGATTTATGTATTACTGGTTACGCATTAAATGAACTGATTGATCATCCACAAATTTCAACATTGATTAGACATTCATGGATTTATTCAAGAGTTTCACCATCACAAAAGGAATATATTTTATCCACTTATAAAAATCTTGGTTATAATACATTAATGTGTGGTGATGGTACAAATGATGTTGGTGCATTAAAGAAAGCTGATGTTGGTATTGCATTATTAAATGGTACTGAAGAATCATTAAAACAAATTCAAGAAAATAAAAAGATTGAAACATTTGAAAAATTATATAAAAAACAATGTGATTTAATGTCAAGATGGAATCAACCACCACCAAAAATTCCTGTTCAAATAGCTCATTTATATCCACCAGGACCATTAAATCCTCATTATTTAAAAGCATTAGAACAACATGGTACCGTTATTACAGATGAAATTAAGAAAGCAGTTGAAGATGCGAATAAAGCTGCATTACCAGCAGGTACTGAAATTGATGAAAAGACAAAATCTGGTAAAGAAAATGTTGCTGATTCAATTTTAGCAAGTTTACAAGATTCACAAAATGAGGAGGAAGCACCTGTTCTTAAATTAGGTGATGCATCAGTTGCTGCGCCATTTACTTCTAAATTAGCAAATGTTTCAACTGTTGTTAATGTTGTTAGACAAGGTAGATGTGCATTAGTTTCAACTATTCAAATGTATAAAATTTTAGCATTAAATTGTTTAATTTCTGCATATTCATTGTCAGTTTTATATTTAGCGGGTATTAAATTCGGTGATGCACAGGCTACAGTTTCTGGTATTTTATTATCTGTTTGTTTTATGTCAATTTCTAGGGGTAAATCACTTGATAAGTTATCAAAGGAAAGACCACAACCTGGTATTTTTAATATTTACATTATGGGATCAATTTTAGGTCAATTTGCTATTCATTTAATTGCATTGATTTATATTACAAAAGAAATTTATATTTTAGAACCTCGTGAACCACAAATTGATTTAGATAAGACATTCCAACCTTCATTATTAAATACTGCAATGTTTTTAATTCAATTATCTCAACAAATTAGTACATTTACTGTCAATTATATTGGTAGACCTTTTAGAGAATCAATTCATGAAAATAAAGGTATGTATTATGGTATTTTAGGTGTTGCATTTTTATGTATTTCAGGATCAACTGAATTTGTGCCTGAATTAAATGTTGCAATGCAATTTGTTCCAATGACACCATTATTTAAATTTAAACTTACTACAACTATGTTATTAGATTTTGTTGTTGCATGGTTAATTGAAATTAGTTTAAAATACTTTTTTATGGATTTCAAAGCTGCTGATATTGCTGATAGACAATATGATAATGATGAAAAAGTTAAAACTATTGAAGAAAAGAAAACACAATAATTTTGATTTGTTCATGACTTATAATAAATTATAAATAATAAATAATAAATAATAATTTCATTTATTCTATTCTCTCTAATCTATATAATTTTTTTATAACAGATTAAAAAATTGTATTTTAAGTTGTCATCGTCGTTTTAAAACTTTTAATCATAAAAGTTCAATTAATTGAAGTTAACTAAATTCGAAATTAAGAGCAATGAATAATGAACGAACGGCTGACATTTAGTAAAGCCGACGATCAAGTGAGAAACACTGAATGAATAATGTAAGGAAAGAAAATTTAAATCAATAGAAAAACACAGCGAACACTTGCGGAATTGATACGTTGTTGTTGTTTGTCGTTGTTGTTTGTCGTTGTTGTTGTCGATTTGCTGATAATTTGTACCTGATTTACCTTTTCTTTTATTTGAAGATTTCTAATCATTGTGCATTCTTATTAATTTCTTTTGGAATTTACTACACTTGGAGAATTATATTATATTTTGATTTCAGAATCACATATATTTATATATATATCTACATATATTTATATATATAAACTATTCAATTAAAAAAGTTTGTCATGAGAGGTAAGTTTACATAGTTTATAAGTTTTTGTTTACTGTTTAAAAATAAAGTTTTATCTATATTCTAATTTATCACATTACTAACACAGTGAATATAACTTTTCACTTTTTGAATTTTTTCTTCCCTTTTAACAGATTATAAATTAGTAGTTTTAGGTGCTGGTGGTGTTGGTAAATCATGTTTAACTGTTCAATTTGTTCAAGGTATTTATATAGATACTTATGATCCTACAATTGAAGATTCATATTCAAAAGAAATTGAGGTTGATGGTCGTGCTTGTAATCTTGAAATCTTAGATACTGCAGGTGTTGCACAATTCACTGCAATGAGAGAATTATATATTAAAAATGGACAAGGTTTTTTATTAGTTTATTCTGTTACTGATAGGAAATCATTACAAGAATTACTATCAATTAGAGAACAAATTATTCGTATTAAAGGTACAAGTAATATTCCAATGGTATTAATTGGTAATAAATGTGATTTAACAGAAGAAAGAGAATTAGAACCTGAGGATGGTATTAACGTTTCAAAACAATGGAACAAAGTACCATTTTACGAAACAAGTGCAATGTATAGAATGAATGTTGATGATGCTTTTGTTGATGTTGTTAGACAAATCATTAGAAAAGAAGTTCAACAACAACAATTGAATGATCAACAACAGCAACAACAGCAACAACAACAATTATTAAAACAACAACAGCAACAACAGCAACAACAA
>JAJLVB010000023.1:55758-107222 GCA_030570135.1 Pichia deserticola | reverse complement strand
TCTTTATCAGGTCCAGTTTTCGATTTATCAACAATTGTTTCCCAATTTGATTCATTAAAATTTGGATCATTATTTAAATTATTTGTAAAATTAATACCTTCAATTTTAATAAATTGTGGGAAATTACCTCTATAATGTGCAGTATCAACAACAATTTTCTTTATATTTGTTTTATGACCAAGTTTAATAATTGCCCAATCAATATGATCTTTACCTCTTGATCTTTTAGTTTCCCAACCATCTGACATATCATGACCTCTACCTGGTAATAATAAATTATCAGCAGATCCAAAATGTTGATCTGAAAATGATGTACAAACACCACCTTGAATTGCACTTGCAGTATCTAATTCAATTGATAAATCATTTGGTATAATTGGATTAACTTTACCATATAATCTAAATCTTGCAATACCACCATCTGGGAACATATTAAGTTTAATATGAGTATAAGAATTTTCAGTTATTTTATCCCTAATAAAAAATTGTTTTTGACTTGGTCCACATTCCATTTTATTAATTATAATATCCCAATTAACATTTTTAAAATCATTTGAACCTTCATTTAATGATAAATTTGCACCTTCAACTGAAATAAATGGTGCATGATTACCATTAAAAAATGCAGTATCAATTTCACATCCAATTAAATTAGCTGATGAAACTCCCATTTGAAAAATAACCCAATCACATTCTTCAGTATTATGTCTACGAGTTTCCCAACCATCATACCATGCACCAGCATATGTAAATTTTGTTGCATCCCTAATTGGTTCTTTTGGTTTAATTAAATTTTCAGCAGCTGCAAACCATTCATCTGAAAATGCTAATACTTTACCACCAAGTTTTTCCCCAATAATATCTGTATAATGTTGAACAATTTGTTCTTTAAATTCTTGTTCAGTTATTTTTGTTGTTGTGAAACTCATTATTTTTATTCGTTTTTATTAATTAAGTATACAATAAGGGAAAATAATTTTTTTTTTTAAAAAAAAAATAGTAAACCTATAAAAAAATAGTAAACCTATAAAAAAATTAATAAATATAAATATAAATATAAATATAAACAAAAATATCAACCTTTTTATATTATTCTCTAAAAAGTTATATTTGACAAAATTACAAAACATTTATTTATAAATATTTATTTATTTATTAATACCACATTTCCACTCAAAATTCGGATATTACCGATTGATAAGCACAGCCGAATTTTAATAATTAATTATGGTAATTAATTATTTAATAACCGCATGTGAGTGAGTGTGTGTGAGATTACGTAAGTTTGAACTGAAATTTGGATATATGTGATGATATTGGAGAAGAAGAAGAAGAAGAAGAAGAAGAAGAAGATACTTTGATATCACGTTCAACATAAGTTAATTTACCATCACGGGAAAGAAGAATCACTGTTTGTGTACGTGTTCCATAAAAATAACCTTGAAGATTTTCAATTTTATCCGTAATATCATTCTTAAGTGCTGGAACAAATACCGTTTTAGGTACAATATCTATAATAGTTTCCTTCATTGATTCACCATAATGAATACCTTCATATTGATCACACATTATATTTAACATTTCTTCGATAATTTTATCTGTATTATTCGCTTTAGATTTATTTAACATATTATTTATTAATTCTTTACCTCTTAAAACTTTTGGCCAAGGTTGAAAAATAGATGAATTTGATAATGCAAAAATTTTATGTTTTTCTGATTTAGTTAATTCAATAAAAGGTTTTAAAATTCCTTCAACTTTATTAGAGATTACATATAATGATTCACTACAATCTTTATTATTTAAAATCCCAAAAAGTAATGAAAATCCACCAATATTTTTAAAATTATTTGTTCGAATTTGAATATCATTTGCCCATGAAATTGGATCAAGTTCACTTTCAAGAAAATCTTTTGTTATTACACCCCTTGAAATTTCACCAATTTGACATGGATTTTTATCCTCTCTAAAATTAACTAATACGCAAATTCTATTGGTTTTACTAACTCCAATCCATGTACCATGTTCTTCACGAGCTAAATCAACAGGCATTAAATATTTACCTTCAATAAATTGTGCTCTTTGAGTTGGCCTACCAAAAAATTCATCCCTATTGGAACCTAATATAAAAGCATAGTTTGGATGTGACACTGTGCATAAGAGTATACACATATTAAGATTGTAAATTAATTAAAAAGAAAGAAACAAAAAGTAAAATAAACTATTACTAAATTTCAGAAAAAATCGTATTTTGATATAAACATAAATAATTTATCAATATATGTATATATATATATATATATATAT
Organism: Pichia deserticola; assembly: GCA_030570135.1. Taxonomy (NCBI): domain Eukaryota; kingdom Fungi; phylum Ascomycota; class Pichiomycetes; order Pichiales; family Pichiaceae; genus Pichia; species Pichia deserticola. Next base: position 104,915 of record JAJLVB010000023.1, on the reverse strand, counting down.
ATATGTTGTATGTACAGATTAAATATAAAAATAGCAAAATAATATAATATAAATATCGTAACAATTAAAATGTCAAGTCATCTTGAAACTTCATCAGTTGAATAAATTTATTCAATTCAACTATGCGAAACCAATAGCCTCGCCCCCCCTCACATAACATCCCCTCTTATATTATATTGATAGAGAAAACCTCCACATATATAGGATATAGCACATTTACCATATAATACGTTGTAATTCTGCAATATCTTCCCATTCAAATGTAACTTGTAAAAAGATAAGATATAAAGCTTGAGTCCAAAACCATAACCATAAAATTTCACAGATATATCTAATCTTTGTATTATGTTCTTTTAATAGCCAAAAGTTAATCAATGGTGTATCAGATGGTCTTGTAAATAATCTGAAAAAAATATATGGTAAAATATAATATCTTGGTTCAAATAATGGAGATAAACAAACAACACCAAAAGTACATAACATATAAATATAATACATTATTGGTGATGCAACAGTTCTTTTATAATTATTGTTTTTGTCTTTGAAAATATTAGAATTTTCTCTAAACATTCTATAAACAATGTAAAATGAAAAATGATAAAATGGAAGTAATTCATATTTAGAAGTTTCTGTTCTAATAATAAAATGTCTAACAATATAAAATGTTAAATGTCTATTATCAGCTAATATAAATGGATGAATAATTGTAAATGATTGAATAAACATAAATAAAATTGGAATCCAAGCAGCATTAAAAATTAATCCATTAATATTTAAAAAGTTATCTTCTAAATATTCAAAAAAAATTGAAAATGAAATCCAAAGTGGTAATGTGAAAACTGCAATAAATGTCATACAATAACAAAGTTGTGCTAAATGTGGAACTAAAATATGATTTTCTTTATCACCAAGAGCAACACCACCATTTAAATAAACAAATGTAATAAAAATTAATCCAACAATAATATATGGAATACAAATTGTAATATTTTTTAAACCAGTTTTAATAAATGTTAATAAATCACCAACGCCTTCTTCATATTTATAAAGATTTTCATCTTTAACTTTTGAATCAATTAATGCACCTAATAAAAATACACACCAAATTATATTAGTTTGTCTAAATGTTAAAGATATTAAACCAATTGTTGCAGATATAATAGATGTTAAAAGATAATTACCTTTTGGTTTATAAACAACAACTGCATAAGCTGCAATAACAATTGCACTTGCCCAAACATCTGTATAAAATAATGAATAAAATAATGTTAATAAAGGATTTAAAAAAATTGCAGCTGTTGTAAAACCTGGTTGATTAGTTTTAATTCTAATTAAAATAACCATTGCAATTAAAAATAAACCACCAATATAATTGAAAAATCTTAAATTTTCTAATGTACAATCAATATTAAAAATTTTACAATAAATTAAAGATAAGTAATATAAACCGGGTGGTGTTGTAATTTTGGGATTCCAAGTATGAAAATCACCTCTAAAAATTCTTTTAAATTGTGGATAATGAAATGTTTCATCAATAAATTGATAATTTACTTGTGTTGCAATATCATCAGCAAATTGTTTAATTGGAAGTGATGCAATACCTGCAACTGCAATATCCAATAAAGATTCAGATAATGTCATTTTTTTTTGTTTCGTTTCACTCAAACAGCACTTTAAATAAAATTTGTATAAACTAACAAATAATTTAATAAAGCAAAGACGTTTTCAAATAAAAAAAAAGAAAAAATTACTAATAAATAAAAGAAAAGAATGTTGTCTAATTAACGGAATTTATAAATTCTAAATAATTTACACCCGGTGCTTGTTTATTATATTATTTTAAATACCGCGTTATAACAAAAAATTGTTTGTGTGTGTGTGTTGTTGTTGTTGTTGTGTATATAGTTTTCGGACATGTTTTCATCACTAAAAAGGAAAAAAAAAAAAAAATATTCTTTATATTATTAATCCATCATGTAATAAATTTACAACTTTATTCTCTGATTATTGCATAATAAAAATATTTCCAGCACCAGAGTCACTCTGGTAAAATTTATTATGAAATATTTAATAATTTTATTTGTGTTATTATTAGTCCATTTTTTTTCAGCTAATGCAATACAACTTTTAGAACAAAATGGTGTGCTTCGGTCTTGGGAAACGTTAACAAGTTATTCACAAGCAAAGGAATGGCCAAATTTATCTAGTAATAGAGCTATAGGAATAAGAACTCAAAGAGATGTATCTGAAAATTCTACTTTAGAATATACAATTGCACCAGGCTTGGATTTGAACACTGTTGTTTTTGATTCTTATGGTTATAATTCAGATTCATTAGATCAATTTAGAACTTTAATGAATGTTGGTGTTCAGAATTTTGTAATCCACCTTTTTTACGATGAAATGAATCAAAATTGGCTTATGTGTTCAAAAGATAAAATCCTTGAACAAATAAGTTCATATAATTATACGGAATGTGATGTTTCAACATTTAACTTAACTTCAATTGTATCAACTTTAAATAAATTTTTAACAGATACTAATAATGATTTGGATATTAATCTTATGTTCCTTTTATTGGAATTAAATTCAATTAATTTTAATACAAATCAGACAATACCTTTAAATTTAACTGATTCTGGTATTAAAAATCTTGGTTCCGTATTTAATTCAATTGAAAAAGTTGTGTCTCCTTTAAATGTTAATAATAATGCATTACCAACATTAAGAAGTTTATTATTTAAATTAAGTCAACGTGTATTTCCAGTTGTTATAAATAATAATTTATCTTCAAATACTTCTTATAATTTATCCGATGATAAATATATTTTGTTTAATTCTTTAGATAGTAATACTAATGCAAGTGTTACCTTTAATATATTAGATATGGAAATAAAAAAGGAAGATGACGTTGAATGTCAAAATTTCCAACTTTCATTTGATAATTCAAGTTTACATTTTGCTTATGATACTGAAGATGATCCTTTTACTTTACAATCATATTGGGAAAGTATAAAATGTGGTTATAGTCCAATAATTAATCATTCATTTAATAATCTTTCAGAAATCACTCAATTTCTAGAAGTTTCCTTATGGTCTTGGGCTCCGTACCAGCCTACTCAAACTAGTGTTAATGAATTATCTATTTCCAATATTTTTAGTAATCTAACAAATAGAGGAATTCCATATTATATTTCATATTTGGAATCAATTCAAAACTATACAGCTGTATTTCTTGATTCTTCTGCAAATAATTCATCTGATAATAATGATGGTGATGATGATGATGATGAATATAGTAATAGATGTGCTGTATTAAGTAAAATTGGTTGGATTGCTACTTCTTGTGATGAAAAATTTTATGCAGTTTGTGTTAATTCGAAAAATTCTTCAGATTTTATTATTACTAACGAAAAGAAAACATACTCAAAATCAATTATAGAGTGTAAATCTATGGATGGTAATTATGAACTTGCAGTACCAAGAAATACATTGCAGCAATATTATATGATCTCATTGATTCCATCAGGTGAAGATGTTTTATGGATAAATTTAAATTCATTATCAAGTGAAAATTGTTGGGTTGTCGGTATAGGCTCAACTTGTCCTTATCAGGCTGTTGTATCGCATCATATTTTTGTTCAAATGATTACACCAAGTTCAGTTATGGGATTTTTACTATTTATCTTATTTTTAGTGATGCAATTTCAACAATTACCTGTACATAAAAATAGAAAATATTGGAGAAAACTGTTGAATGAAAAACTTAAGAATGATTACGATGGTGTTCCATCTTAAATACTAGAAGAGAAAAACACGAAATCTATTTGTTCCATCAATTGAATTGGTAACTAATAAACTCTGATAAATTATTCCAATTGAATGTACATAATAAGCACTGGAAATGGTGTCACCACCAACTCAATTAAATGACCAGATTTTGCATTGAAATAATATATAAAATATAAATATAATAAAAATGGTTAAATTTATTGCAGTGTTATTTGTTGAAGTTGACATAATATCACCTGAATTAATAATAATACAGTTATATAATTGATTGTTAATTTTTTTAGAGTTACAAGATATTGTTATTTGACAAATTTATATTGAAAAATGTAAAATTAATCAAATTCATTTACATATCTATTTGTTTTTGACTATAAATGTTTATAAATATTTTAACGAATAATGTCTATTTCTTCATTAACGCCTTCTTCTGTATTTATTATTTCACTTCCATAGGCATCATTATCATAAACGTTTGATTTCAAATCATATTTGGAATTCCAGATATTGTATATCCTGACCGATTGGTCACTTATAGAGGCACATATTGAATGGAAATCATTTGATAAATCTGCTGTTAAAATCCTCATATCTGGAGGAGCATTTACTCGGATTTTCAATTTCATGCTTGGATATGAATAAACTGCAAGAATACAATTTTTTTCACATGATTCACCAAAACCAAAAGTCACTAAAATTTCTTTCTTTGATCTTGACCATATAACTGCTGTTATTTGACCTTTGGTTTTATGTTTACTGATCAAAGTACCAGACTTAGAGTGCCAGAATCTAATATTTTTATCCCTGCTTCCACCACCTGTTGCTAACAAATTTGGCATCCATGGACAAAATGCAACTGCTTTGACTGCAGCTTCGTGTTTCAAGTGAAACATTTTTTTTGGATTGTTCAAATCTGAAATATCCCAGATACTGCTACTATTATTGTTAACACCAACGGCTAATTGTTTTCCCAAATTATTAACATCAATACCACAGATTTGTTGTTGGTCACATTTGAAAGTAATCTTATGTCTTAGATTATATTTTATCCTTTTTTTAAATCTACTAGAGTCAAAAAATGGTTCTTTTCGTGGCATTTTCCTGAAGTTTGTTGTTTTTGATTCTACTTTTATAACTTCAAACAATGTTATTTCACCAATATCGTTGCCAACAAAAAAATGATTTGAATTGGGTACCCATTTAATTGAACAAATGCTTGAATGATTTTTCAACAGAACGGTTGCTACAATATAGACTGAATTTGGTTCATAAAGCAAAACTCGGGATTCTTTGGTACCAACTGCAAGATAATCCTTACTACTATATGATAATGCTGATATCAATTCGTTGCCAAAAGACTGTAAGGGTATTGTTCCCAAAGATTCACTCCAACAATATACTACAGACCCCAAACCTGCCGCAATAGTATCAGATGTGTTAGCCCAACAAACAAGATTTGAGTAATAATCATTTCTGAGACCTGGTGCATCAAGAATTTTGAAAGGTACCTCAGAAAGATATGAATTATCTTTTTTATCATCAGTGTTTACATTGTGCTCATCATTGGAATTAATAAGTATCAAAGATTCATCTTCATATATATCTTTGATTTTTTTGGGGCTTTTCAATGGCTTAAAGTTAAAGATTCGTTGAGTTTTAAATCCTAAAGCCTTGGCAACATTTTCCTTGTGAGTTGATATTTGTGGAAGTTGAGATTTAAACAAATCGCTTACTGACATTACAGTATTTGTATTCGAACCAACTGATTCACCATTTGTGGTATCATTGTTCGAAGCAACGGTATTATTTGCAACTTCTTCATATACGGATTCTCTAAACCTAGAATTAATTTGAAATTCGTTATTAGTAATAATAACTGGGTTATTTAAAGAGCTGTTAAAAATCGTAATACTTTGTGCCCTTGTTGTATTAGTATTTACATCTCTTGATAAATTACCGTCTGCCCCTGAAATATTTTCACTAGTACTAGAATTTGTTAAAGATGGGTGATATAATTTTGTACCCGGTGACGATTTCATTATCGGTAAAAACCTTTCTAATATACTGCCATAATTTGAGGTATTATTTGACAACAATGTTTCTGGCTTCAGAAATAATTTAGAATCAACTCTTGGCTGTGGGATATTGCAAATTCTTTTACTTGCATCATTTTTAAAGTCAATTTTCTTGTGATGCTTATTTGCCTGATGCTTTCTTTTTGATTTTAGTTTAGAATCTGGCTCGGACTTGTTTGTATTTTTGTCGTATATGTTATGGTTGTTCATAGTTTTATTTACAGTAAAAAAAGAATGGCTTTATTTCAAAAATCTTGAATAAATTAACTTTTATAATTAATATGGTCTATTATGTTTTATGAATATAGCAAAGAATACTTGGTTAACTTTTAAAGATACAATTTTTTTTTGCAATAAGCAAAAAGTAAGAAAACAATTACTTATTTATATAAGCATCTTGAATTTAACAAAATGAATCAATATCAAATAAGGATACATACAGTATTTTACTGATCCCTTTTTTTATCAAGTTGATAGCAAATGAACTAACATAGAATAGATTTTCATCTTCTGATATTATCTATGAGAGCGCACTGTGTAATACATTGATATAGACTTTTATATAAAAAAAGTTATGTATGTTGTTAAATAATAATTGTTTGTAAGGGTGCCTATTTATATAATAAAACTCTCCTCATGGAAACTAAAGCCACAATCATTTGCCCATAATCTAGCATTATCAACTAAACCATCAGGACCGGCACCAATAACCCAGATAGTTTCATCAGGTTCACCATTTCTATCCTTAAACCGTGCTTTCCTATTTGCTATGAATGTGTCATTAGAATATAACTCGTTGATTTCATCGTTAAAACCTGACATAGGGTCTTCTCTAATATTATAACAAACACGTTTTCCACTTTTCAAATCAACCAGTGGACCCGTACATGAAGAACCAATACACCAACTATAATACTGTAAACCTAATTTTGGTCGGCCAAATTCTATATGTGAGAAAGAATATTTTAACACCCAGTAATTTTCAAGATCATCATAAAGAGCAGATGAAGTTGAGATTGATGCTGTACCAGATAATAATTTGTTGTTTAAATGTGAAGAAAATGCCGAAGGAATTGCTATGTTTAAAGGTAATTTTCTTGCTTTATTTGGAGAAGTTTCTGAGGGTGATTCCAAATTGAACGATTGTGGTACTATATCAGAAAGCTGATTGCTATTTTTAATTGGTAATATAGTTAAATTTTTATTTTTAGAAAGTGGGCTATGGTTTGTAATATTTTCTTCAGGTATTTCGGTGAGATTGTATTGGCTGTTATTAGCTGAATATCCAACTCCAGCAGATGGTGTTGATTTTGAATGATTATTACCTTGACGTAACATTGCCAAATTCTGTCTAAAACGTCCATCGTCATTTAACTCAATATCAATAGTTTCATCATTATAGGAATTGGAAATTTTTTGGTTGTGACTTTTAAAATCAATACAACTTTTTCTATGCATATTCTCCACTTGAGGATTAAAAATTGATGATCCATAATTTTTACCATGATCTGGATTAAGTGGTGAAATTTCTGTATGGTTATCAATGATATTATCGATTATTTGATTATTATCTTCATCAGAATCAAATGATTTTGTCAAAGATAAAGGAGATGATGCATATTTCATAGTAGTATCATTGTTATCACTACGATTTGTTGAGTTGCTATTGCTACGTGTATTGATGTCCATTAATGTAGATTTAATATTTTTGCTTGGATTGCTATTAATATTGGAATTTTTATTATTATCAGATTCCCAGCTATCGAAACTTTTTGCAGTGTTATAATATGAATATCCACCACTTAAAATTTCTGTTTCTTGTTTTAAATCATGTTCCATTTTCCTTTTATGTAATTCATTCAGTGCATCTTTAAAATTTTCTTTTTCTGTAGTAGTATATTTTCCTGTAATAAAAATATCGATACAATCATCATTGATTAAATAATTTTGGAAATAATCCAACACCTTTAAATCTTCATGATCTCTAATAACCCATATAATTTTAACCATTGCACCATTATAATTTAAAACTCTCAAAATTGGTAAAGCAAAACTAATCGCTGAGCCACCAACAACAATTAAACATTTTTTAACTTTTGTTTTAACTAAAAGCGAGTTAAGATTATTTGAATTATTACCTATGGATGCAGCAGCAATCATTGAAAGTGATGTGTTATTTTGATTTGGAGAATTAGAATTTGAGGATAAACCTTTGATAAACTTTAGATGAGGTAAATATGAGCCAGTAATAAAATATTTAGTATGATCTTGCAATTGGTAAGTTCCAACTCTAACAATTAATTTTTGAGATTTATCGACAGGTAAAGATGCAAGAGTATATGGATGTTGAATTGGAATTAAAATATTTTTCATAATATTCCATAATTTAGAATGGTTTTCATTATAATCGATTAATCTAATATGGCAACCAGGTAAATTGAATTGAGCAGAAATTGAATCATTTGGCAAATCAACAACTAACATATGAGTTGAAATTTTCATTGTCGAGATTGCTGATATTTTTGAGATTTTGAACTTGTAATATATTTGATAAATTAAAATGAGACAATTTAATAATGTTAAATATGGTATTCCTGGTCTAACATGTAAATATAATGTAATTGTTACAACCCAAGTACAAATATAATGATTAATGAAAAATATCTTATAAAAATGTCTTCTAATGAAAGGTAATGAAGTGAAAAAAATTATAATAAATGCAATCATTGCATAAATTCCATTTTTATTATCAAAACGATTTAATTTTTCAAAAGTATTTGTCTTTCCCATTATATATAAATATGCAATAGTATGTAATAAACTTTGTAAAACAACTAATCTTGATAACCATTTATGAATTGGTAATAGTTGTAAATATAATACATCACTTAAAGGTGATGGTCTTAATGTTAAAAATAACACTGTTGGTAAACAATAAACGGGTACTCTACCTAATCTGGATGCTATAAAACGTATATCCCAATTTGTTTGACATAATGATAAAAATGATAATATTATTGTCCAAAATATAATCATTTGAGTTGACATTGGATTTATCTTTAAAACTGAAATTTTTGGATGTAATTTAAAAGTTTTACTAAGTCGTAAAATTTTATAATAAAGATAATTTGAAAATCGATTCCACCATGGTAAGATTATTATAAAAACAATTGTAATTGTAAATGTTAAATAACCATAAAATATGGTTAATTGCCTCCTTTCAATTTTCCAATCACTTTTAAAATGTTTTGTTGGACCACCATGATCTATTGGGTTTTTTGGTAGAGAGTGTAAATAATTTATGTTATCAATATTATTTGTTTCACTACTATCTAGAGGTATGAGCATTATTATTATTTATATTTTTATAGATTTGATAATTTTGTTGTTATTAATTTCTAAATTATTGATAGTAATGATTAAAATGATCCATGAGATTAAATGTAATTGAAATAATTAGCTATGAGATAAATATACGTAACACGAGAAGTATAATAATAATTAATAATAATTTGAATTTAAAAATAAACTAATTTTAATAAAAAATTGATTAGTGGGATAGAATCAAATATATTTTAGTAAATTGTAATCAATTCTATTAAATATATATGCAATATATAACTGATAGGGATTTGTTCCGAAATAGAGGCATTATCAATTTGGTGTAACTTATTGTAATATTATTTCAATATAATCATGAACGTTGTTCATTTGTTCCGTAAACTTTAAAGAAAGCTTTTTCAAAGATTTTAACCGATATCGCCGTTTTATTATTTCATATAGCACTAAGGTAAGTTAATTGTGGCTGGAGAGGGTAAAAAAAACCGAACAATTCGTAAAGCTCCAAACGCCGAGTGTGGAGCAAACCAAAATTTTATATATATATATATATATAAATATATATATATATATAGAAACTTATTACCACGTGATAAATGTGGCAGTACACACACGCATATAATTTTAGATTTGAACACATTAAGTAAAAAGAGGATAAAATCCAAATGAACAAAAAATAAAAAAAGGTAAAAAAATACACGTGTTTCCGCACAGGGTTTTGTCTTTTTTTTTTCTACAGTCTAAAACTTTTCTTTGAATAAATTTTTTGTTGTGCTCTTTTCTTTCTCCGTTTCTTTTTTGAGTTACTCAAATTAATAAATAACACAAGATGTTAGAACCCCGCGCACCTCTATGTGCAAAAATGATGAGATTGTGTGTGGAGTGAAAAAAAAAAAAAAAAAAAAAATATTCCATTTTAAAAAAAAAAAATTGTATTACGAACTGGAAAGTGAGGATTGAGTAACTACCAGATTTTCCATTCTTAGATGTTACTAGATTTTTTGGTTGTGTGAAGTAGACATTTTTGTTGAATTTTCAGTTTATTAAAAAAATTTAATTCATTTCTGTTTGTTTAATAATATTTTTTTGATTCTTTTAATTCAAGTATTAGACTAAGCAGATCCGTTAATATACAATGGCCGACTTTTCATTAACTCAAGAAGATTTACAACTCTTGATTGCTGCTAACGCACATCTTGGTTCAAAGAACGCAAATGTATGTATAATTTAAAACAAAAATAATTGATTATTCAAGGGAAAGGGAAACTAAATAAATTTAAAAAACTGAAACTGAACAATTGTATATAAAATAACAAAATAATAATTTTTAAAAAAAAAAAAAAAAAATAATTCATATTAAATAAGTATTAGAAAATCAAGAATTAATTTTGATAAATTAATATCAAACAAAAAAAAAATTAAATGATTTGATTATAAAACCATAAAGGTAAAAAATTTTAAATTATAATGAACTTCTCTTTTTCAAATCTGAATATTTAAAGTTTTAACATTAAAAAGAGTTATATTGATTTTAGTAGAACAGAGTATAATTTTATTGGAAATTTAATTAATGAAGAAAAAAATGTTACTAAACTGATGAATAATAAGTTATTATATTAGCTTCCTGAGATTTAATAAAATGAAATAATTTGATAATGAATACTAACACTTTTATTATAATATTTTTCTATTACTTTATTGTTCTTATTATAGGTTCACCAAACCGGTTACGTTTACAAAACCAGAGTTGATGGTGTTAACATCATCAATGTTAACAAAACCTGGGAAAAAATTGTTTTAGCTGCAAGAATTATTGCTGCTATTCCAAACCCATCTGATGTTGTTGCTATCTCATCAAGAACTTTAGGTCAAAGAGCTGTCTTAAAATTTGCTTCTCACACTGGTGCTACTGCTGTTGCAGGTAGATTCACTCCAGGTTCTTTCACTAACTACAGTACTAGATCTTACAAAGAACCAAGATTAATCATTGTTACTGATCCAAGAACTGATGCTCAAGCTATTAAAGAATCATCATACGTTAACCTTCCAGTTATTGCTTTATGTGATGTCGATTCACCAACTGAATTTGTTGATGTTGCTATCCCATGTAACAACAAAGGTAAACACTCAATTGGTTTAATTTGGTGGTTATTAGCTAGAGAAGTTTTAAGATTAAGAGGTACTATTCCAAACAGAACTGAACCATGGTCAATTATGCCAGATTTATATTTCTACAGAGATCCAGAGGAACCAACTGCAGAAGCTACTGAAGAAGTTGAAGAAGAAACCGCTCAAGAAGCTGAAGCAACTGAAGCTAACGAAGAATGGACTGCTGAAGGTAATGCTGAAGATTGGGCTGCTGAAGGTAACACTCAAGACTGGGCTGCTGAAGGTGCAGAAAATGTTGCTGCTGCTTCCACTTGGTAATTGTGTAATTTACAAGTTTTAATATAGTTTAGTACTTTAATCTCTATAACTTTATAAAATAAAAAAATAATCAAATCATCTTTCTATGTTCTAATTTAATACTTTGGATGAGTTAACTTAAAATTTAAATAGGTCATAAATAATATATTTTAATTATTTATATATATATATATTGTGTATAATTTAGACATGTTCTGATTTTTCTACTTATGTGAAGCGCAAGGTAAAATTAATACAGTGGATCAAAAGAAACACATATAAATGTCGCAGAATCATGTTAATAATGTATCAGTTTAAAACAATTAAAATAAACATATACTTCTTATTTGGTTCACTATAACCAAATCATTAATGCATCAGAAATATTTACAGAATCTTTTAATTCGATTCTGTCTGTATATAATCATTGGATTGTCCTTTTTTTATTCGTATTTCATTCAACAGTTGATCAATAATTCTCTCACTTTCAGATTGATTTTAGTTGTATCCATTTTGACAGGAGTTTATATTGAGCTATATAAATTTACAGATAATTTATTTGTTGAAGCTTTAGATTTGGATATTTTACAATCAAAAATTTTAACTTTTGATAGAAGAAATTCAATAAATTGTGACTTTGAAAATTAATAATTATGCATGCTGTCTCTGTATTTTGGCCAAATGATATAATATTAAATAATCCCAATGAGCAATATGTTGTGTTAGGTTATAGCACAAACTCCTCCAAACAGGTTATTATTAATGTCTTGAAAAAATCAGATTATAAAACCTTAAAAATTAATTTTGAAAGCTCCATATTGAAAAAATTAGAAATACTTTATACAATTAATTGCAAATCAAAAAATCATCAATTGATGTATTACGATTTTAATAGACAGATGCCTATTTTGACTTCAGACAAAATATTAATTCTATTTAAACCTCCTAAATCATGGAAATTGGAATATTATTCATTAAATCCTATAACTATTAACATATTTTGGAATAGTAATGATCAAGCCAGAAATATTGTTTTTAACAGACCTACGACAAATAAATACAATATCAAAATGAATCAACATTGGTTAATTAACTCTAATAATTTGAATAGTGAAAAGGATGACATGAGAGAAGAGTTGAGAATTATCAATCTGACAAACTATATAAGATCAAAAATGAATCCAATAGCAAATAACTCTATGAAATTCAAATTTCCAGTTGATTTAAAATCAATAATTGACACCATTTTTACAATCCTTTCATTTTCTTATATACTTTTCGTTCAAAAACCTTGTTACCTTTTGAGCAACTTTTTGAGCTATCCGTTTTTAAAATTGAGATACAAAAACCCACATAATAATCAAAATCCAATTAAATTTTCATTGTCTTTATTATCATATTCTTTTCATCAAATAAATTTTAGATTGAGACAACTTTACAATTTGCCATTGCAATTTAAAAAATTGAAAATATCTAAAATTGAAAGTGAATCATCTATTTTAAAAGGAACTAGATTCTCTCCCAGTGAATATATTAAATTTTATAATACAGTATGGCTAATTATAAATGATCTTTTATTGGGTGTAATTTTTTCAAATATTTTAAAGGCAAATCATAATTTTATAGTTCATTCAGTCGAGATATTAATACCTAAATATGAAGCCATGCTCAGTAATACTATTCGATGGTTAATGAACTCCCCAGCTGGTTTTAAACTAAATAATGAGCTAGCTTCCTTTTTAGGTCAACTGATATTTTGGGTTTTAGATCTTTGGAAGACCACAACTTTAACATGGATACGAACAAATATTGATTCTTTATTGTCTATTGTAGAACTTTTAACGTCATATTGTGGAATAACATTATTCATTTCAATAATATTAGATTTAACAAATGTAATCTTTTTGAATGTTTATGGTTTTTACATTGCATGTACAAGATTGTACTTTTGGCAATTAAGCATTGTTATGTCATTATTTAAATTATTCTATGGAAAAAAATATAATATTTTAAGAAACAGAGTTGATTCCAATAATTATGAATTTGACCAACTAATGATTGGAATAATTATTTTTACAATATTGATATATTTATTACCAACAGTATTCATTTTTTATTTAACTTTTGTGCTCATTAGATTGGCATTTTTGTCAATTTTATTTGCCCTTAAATTCTTGCTAATTTTGTTAAATCATATACCAATAGTTGTTTTACTTTTAAAATTAAAAAATCAAGAGAGATTACCATCCGGTGTTTTATTAGATTTTCAGGATGGTTATTTTATTCTCAAATCACGACCATTAACAATAGGTCAAATTTACCAAAGTCATATGAATTCAATGTTGAATTTTAATTTATTTAATCTGAACCATACAAATATAGATGAACAATTTGGTTCATATGAAAATGCTAAGGAAGTTAATAACTTTATAGATATGAATTATGAAATGAGAGATGTTGTTGAGAATTGGAGACGAATTTCCGTCATTCATTTAATGAAAACAATTTTGTTTGGTCAAACAATACAGGATTACGACTACAAGAGTATGTTTTAGAATAAAATTTTGTAACTATTATTGCTTTTCCGAAATTTGAACTATTGCTGTAAATAATATGTATTTTATATAACTTTAAAAAGTAATAATATCTGTATTTTTATTATTATACATTTTTAGACAATTTGTGGTTTGTTCTATATACATGCTATAAGATTTATAAACTATGTTGCTAGCTTAATAAATACATCATTTCTTCTTCTTACCTTTGGATGCAGCTTCTCTGATCTTTTTTGGAGAACCTTTACCTCTTCTCTTAAGATCTTCAACTCTCTCCATTCTGTAAGCTTCTGGTTCATTTATAACTTTAAATGATGGTGTACTTAAAGCTCTTGCAACTTTAGCAATGGATGGAAAATCTGATGGACCATAATATTTAGATAAAGTTTGACCCTTCAAAGGAGCAGTCAATATTTTAGCACCAGTTTTCATATTGGTTGGGTTGAAAGTGGTTCTGAATACTTGACATTGGAGTTGCTCAAGTTGAAATAATTTTTGCTTGGATGGAGCAACTAATTTAGCAGCACTTTTAACAGCAGCAGACATGGTTATTGAATAGCTATAAAAAATTATTTCTAACTGATACGAGTTTACTAACTTATGTTGTTAACTTTAGTCGTCAACACAAACTCATACAAAATATTTCTTCAACACTTTTTTCAAGCTCACAAAAATCGGTGAGAATTAATGTGCACCGCCGCACTAAAAAACTCAATGGAGGGAGCACAGAAACATTAGCATGATTTTTATTAAATTTCAGTATTAGCTAAGTTAAGTCTGTTCCATTAGTCAAGCTTACATTATATAACAATAGTAATACACTTGTATTACATCAATATGATTAAAGAATTGTATAGCACGTTTGTTTTAATTTAATCAAAAAAAAAAGTTATTTCTAATTTACAAGCTGAATAATGATAAACAATGCATTAAAACAAGTCGTTGATATCACCAATAACATTGAAAACTTTGTTCCCTATGCAACTATATTTGTTACTGATTGGCCACATTTCATATGCCCAGGGATTGGATGTAATATTAATACAAATGATGGGTGGAGCTGGTTGGATTTCCCCTATTATGAAATAAATAGTTTGTCTCCCATCGCTAGAGGTTTAAGATTGCTTGTTAGGAAAGCATATTGTAGGCTGACATATAAGGTATTTGATGATCTACCAGGCATTATGATTGTCAGAATATATCTACTACCAGTAAATTCAAAGTATGATGAAATTTTGCATTATTATAGGCTAAACTTTTTTAGATTTAAAAAGCCCATTAATTTATTAGAAAAGCAATGTTTGATAGCATTACAGCATATTCTTTCCTTTGCAGATTTTAGTATGACGGCATTCAATATAAACTCCACCAATGAATTAATTAGTTATATAAAAAATAATAAGATTATTTTAATTAAAGCTTTATCAAATGAATCGAATGCAATAGATTTGGAAAGTTTAGATTCGCAAAGCGTAAAATTTCACTTACAGAGGTTAACTGAAGGGAGGTCATATGAAGAAGAACCGGTTCATGCTGTTAGTGCTTCCAAACAATCACTGTTGCTAAGATTGAATGAAATTTACTTGAAAATAAAATCCCCTCATATAGATCGTAATAAATTGTACAGTGACGAAGACAGTATGAAACTTTACGATATGGTCAATAATAATGAGATTCAAGGTTTTAAAAGTGAACTATATAATTTTCAAAAAAGATCAGTCCTAAAAATGTTTGAACGAGAGTCCATCCAATCAAAACAATTGATGCCTAATATATTAGAGGTTAAAAATGATCCCTATAAGTTGGAAAAATATTATATTGACATTAAAACGTTGATGCCTGTTGCAGATGCTCCTTATTTTGTACCACCTAGAGGTGGTATACTAGCAGAAAATATGGGTTTAGGTAAAACGTGTATTTGTTTGGCATTAATTTGTATATCAAAATTTCAGATATCTGAAACACCTGCCTTATACAAAACGTCTTATCAAACCATTAAAAAAAATCAAAATATAAACAGTTTATATGATTATTGCATTGATTTTATTGCCCAAAATTCCATTCCATGGAGGGAATATTATGATGATTTTCCGCCTCATATTGTAAAGAAATTAGAATCTACAATGGGTTATTTTGAAAAGCAAGAAGTTATAACAACTGCTAGAACTACCAGGCATAATTCCTTTAGCAAAAAAACAATCCCTTCTAAAAAAATGTTTTTATCTTCCACTACATTGATTGTATTACCTGATAACTTATTTCATCAATGGAGAGTTGAAATGTTTAAACATGTTGCCAAAAATTATTTGACCACATTAGAAATACCCACATTAAAACATAATAATCTTCTCACAAGTTCAAATCTTCAAAATTTGTTAAATAAAGATGTCATTTTAATATCTAATAGTGTTTTTTCAAAGCAATTTGAAATAAAAGATACAGCTCTCAAACATATTTATTGGAAGCGACTAATTATTGATGAAGGACATTCAATGAATTCCAAAACATCGAGAGCAGTTTTGTTAACTAAAGATCTAATGTTTGAGAGAATGTGGATAATTAGCGGTACTCCAACCTCTGGTTTAACCAATTTGCATATTGAAAATGAATCTCAAGAATATTCTATTCAAAAGCAGTTTGATCCAAAACAGGATTTGATTAAACTTGGAGCTGTAGTTTCTAATTTTTTCAAAATTGAACCATGGTATTCAAATCGTAAATTATGGGGTGAATCTATTGTTAAACCGTTTGAAAAAAATGAATTTAATATTGACTTACAATTATCTGAATTTCTTGGGCAATTAATTGTTAAGCACACAATTGAAGATGTAGAGAGTGATATTAAATTACCGACACTACATCATAAGCCGGTATTTTTGAAACCCTCATTTTTTGACAAGTTATCAATCAATTTATTCATTTCAGTTTTAGCAACAAATGCTGTTACATCAGAGAGAAAAGATGTTGATTTTATGTTTCATCCCTCTAATAAAGGTGATTTAAGAAGATTGGTTACTAATTTACAAAAGGCAACTTTTTATTGGACTGGTTTTAGTATAAGTGATGTGGAAAATCTTTTAAATATTTGTGTTTATTCGTTAAGAGAGAATGGTAATAAGTATTCTGATCAAGATCAAAAATTATTAAATAATTCTATTTTTATTTCTAAATTGGCTCTTTCAAATCTCAGATGGAGATCAGTGACAACTGTTCATGAGATGGGTTATTTTGTATCATCACTGCCTAAGCCAATAGTCATGAATTATTCTCTGGTAAATTACAAATCAGATTTATATGTCTATGGATATCCTCATTTAATTTCAATTCAGAAATTTTACTATAAGAATAGAACAATTAAAACTATACAAGAATTGAATGAGAAAATAGAAAAGCAATCTACTGAATTTTGGAAAAATTATTGGAAGAATATTAAAGGAAATAAATCTAAGAGTAATGCAACTAGTAGACCGTTGAGTAATAAAGAAGAATATAAAGAGTTTGAATTGTCAGATGTCAATAGCATTTCCAAACTTCCGACATGGGTAGATACATTTAATCCTATTTTGGAAGAAAGTATATTATATAAGACTAACGGTGGATCAAAAAAGATTAAATTTAATAAAAAGTTTGAGAACATAATTAAATTTGATAAAGATAATATTGGATTGGATATGAAGCAAGCATCAATTGTTGGTACATTATCTGCAAAACTGAATTATTTAACGATGCGATTATTGGAAAATCAAATGCAAGGACTTAAAAGTATAGTTTTTTATGAGTTTGAAAATTCTGCTTATTATTTAACTGAATTTTTGGATTTATTAGGATTAAATTATTTAATGTATTCACCGTATATCAAGATTAGTGATAGAGCTAATAATTTAGCTCAATTTGATAGATGGGAACCTGCAAAAAATGAAGGGGAAGGTATTGCATTGATTATGGATTTAAAATTAGCATCTCATGGATTAACTATAATTGCAGCAACACAAGTTTTTTTTATTAACACTGTTTGGAATCAATCTGTTGAAGCACAAGCTATCAAAAGATCACATAGAATTGGACAAACGAATGAGGTATTTGTGGAGACATTAATTTTAAAGAATACGTTAGAAGAGGAGATGTATAACATGAGAAGTGAAGTAAAGGATTCTGATAATGTTGAATTAATTGATCATACTAAAATCAAGGATTACATTTTACAGTTCCCATTCTTGAAAATGTATGTTGATGGAAGCTTCAATGAAGAATTTGCAGATCTTACAGTCCCTACGAATATTTTTCATGATATTAATGAAGGTAATAATAATGGAGTTGAAAAGGATAGTATTGAGATGGATTGTATTTCCAGTAAATATAATAGGAAAACAAAAATGAGAAAATGGAGATTACCATTATTTACAAAACAAAATCTAAACAAGTTGGCAATGAATGAGAACAAAGGTGTCAAAAGAAGATTTGATGTTATTGAAGACTTGAAAAGAGAAGTGGAAAATTCTAATAAAAATATAAATAATGAGAGCTTAATCGAGAATAATAAAACATCAATATTGTTAGATAAACTTCGTAGCAAACGAAAGAGAAAAGTTAGATTTAAGTTATAGAAAAACAAAATTTATAATAATTATAGAATTATATATTAACACAGTAAAGTACATTTTAAAATTTTATATTACAAATTTCTGATTATGATTGAACCATCAGCTGAAGTTGTTAAAAGTTGATTATTAATTTCGGAATAATCTATATCATAAACTGTTGCCAAATGACCATCTAATCTATTAATAAGTTTTCTACTTGCAAATTCCCAAACATAAGTAAAACCATCATTTGATCCTGATATTACATTTAAAAGTTCATTTGTATCAGATGTTGGATCTGGTATAAATATTGATCTTACTAACCAATCATCTTCTGAAGATGTTGGACCATCGAAAACATATGGTTTACCTCTATTTCTTATTGAAGATAATAATCTTGAGTCATAAAATTTTATTGTATTATCAATAGATTTACTTAATAAATAAGATTCATCAGGTGATAATGAAAGAGAAGTTACATTATTTGAATGAGATTTATTTTCAGACCAAGATAAAGATAAATTTCTTGAATCAAAGCAGTAAATAGTTGGATCTATTCCTGAAAAATAAAAATTATCAGCATTTTGATCAATACAACATGTAAGTACAGGTAAATTTAAATTTGGAATTTGAGAATCAATTTCTGCAGTTGCAAATTTTGAACGTTTATCCCATAATCTTACTTTACCATCATCACAACATGTTAAAATTGTATCTCTTTTTGATATACTAAGTTGATTAACACAATCAGGATGTTTAAAAGTTTTAATTTTAGTTGATTTATTAAGATCAAATATTGATGCTGTATGATCTGCTGAAGAAATAATCAGTTGAGAATCTTCTAAATTTGACCATTGAATCCAAGTTAATGCAGAATTACATATTTTTTCTTCAAATACAGATCCAGATTGTAAATCTTGTTCATTTGTTAAATCTTTTGTTAATTCATGATCAATTTCTGTATCTAAATTTTCTAAATTCCATAATTTGATTGTACAATCTGTACCACCAGATGCAATATAAGTACCATCTTCATTAAATTTTGCTGTATAAATTGGACCTGAGTGAGCATCTAATCTTATATCTTCCATCTATTATTAATTCATATGAAATATAGTGATTATAGAATAAAATTAATATTAAAAACTTGGTGATAATACTTATACTATTCATGTTACTAAAAGAAAAAAAAAATATTATAGAAGATAAAAATCAGATATTTTTTTTTCTTTGTAACGACGCGTCGATAATTTGGGATTTTAAAATAAAATAAAATAAAATAAAATAAAATAAAAATTTCAGTTGCCGCTAATCGCTGATACTTCCCGCTAAATTTATTTTGCTGTCATATTGCAGATGCTGCCAGAATTACGCACGTGCGCCAAAAGCAAAAAAGTCCGGGTCTCATTTCTCACTCTATAATTTTTAATTGGCTATGTTGTGAAAACAAAATATAACATCATCATACATAACACACAAAATATGATAATAGAACGTTTTTCGCTGTGGGGTGAGAGAATGAGTGAGGGAAACACAGGCTGGTTGTTGAATTTGGGTGGCAAAGGATGGCTCTAATAACTGACAATATTGTCTTAACCTGATATTGACTACAATTGAATTGATAATCTTAATTGTTTGTTTTTTTTTTCAATTATTATATTTCCCCCTTTATTATTAAACACAACTTATCAAAATAAATATGTTTGCAAGAAGAGCATTAACTGCAGTCCCAAGAAGAATTGTCTCAATCAGAGCTTACTCTGAAGGTGCAACTGGTTCAACAAGATCTGATGGTTCATCAGATTCTTTCACCAAGAGAGAAAAAGCACAAGAAGATTTATACATCAGAAAACATCAAGCTGAACAAATTGCTGCTTTAAAAGAACAATTAGCTAAACAAAAATCTCAATTAGATGAATTAGAACAACACATCAAAAAATAAGTAATTTATTATCTTTGATTAATACTTATTGAATTATTATTAAAATTTCAATTTATTTCAATGAATTCTTTGATTAACGCTTATTGATATTATTTCATTTTGCAATGTCAATTGATTGATGGTATATATGTATAAATGTTATATTTTTTAATTTTTTGCAAAATTCATGTGTACCTTTATAAATTTACATAGCGAAATTTAACGATTATTTATTTATTTATTTATTTTATCTTTCTTATTATTGTTAAAATTACTTTAATAAATGATAAATACATTATAAAGATAATATTGAATTGTAAATTAGATAAATTTACTTATACAAAAGAGAAGTAAGGAATATTTAAAAGATTAATTTAATTTTGGTCTTTTAACATTATCTAAGACTGCTTCATCTTCATCAATTGCTGGACCTTCAGTTGCACCAATTTTTGGTGTTGAAACATCAGCATGGAAATCTTTAATAATTGAATCAACATCATCAATATTTAATGGTCTAATATCACCTAATTTTTTAATTTTTTGTGTAACTTCTTTAATTTGATCATCAGTTAAATTTAAATTTAATTGTTCAACTCTTGATTTAATTGCATTCCAACCAGTTAATCTATTTGCAAAATGAATATATCTTGTTAAACCAAAATCTGCAGGACTTAAAATTTCATAAGTTGATGGATTTGCTAAAATTGCCTTTGCATGAATGCCAGCTTTATGTGTAAATGCACAAAAACCTGTAATTGGATTATTAAATGGTATATTAACTTGAACTGCTTCTGCAACTAAATTTTCTAAATCTCTTAATTTATGTAATTTATATTTACCTAAAACATATTCTCTATCAGCTGCAATCATTCTTGCCATTAAACCACCTAATGGTGTAATACCATTTCTTTCACCAATACCTAAAACTGAAACATCAATTAATTTTGCACCAGCTTCTAATGCAGTATAAGAATTTGCAATTGCACAACCAGTATCATTATGAAAATGACATTCAATATCACATGAAACAACAGATTTTAAAGTTTTAACTAATTCATAAACTTGTCTTGGATTTGCACAACCAACAGTATCTGCAATACCAACTCTATTAACACCAATTTTATCAACAGTTTTATAAATATTTAATAAATCAACAATATCTGATCTAAATGAATCTTCACTTGAAAATCTAATCTCAATACCTTTAGATTTAACAAATTCAATAACTTCAATTGCACTTTTTGTAATATATGACATATCTTTACCATGAGAATATTGTCTTAAAAATTGTGATGTACCAATAACAACATCAACACCATCAACACCTGTTTCAACTGCAACTCTTGCATCATCCATATGACACCTTATATGAGTTAAAATTTTCGCCTTTAAACCTAATTTACAAATTGCTTCACAATCAGCCCTTGATTGTTCACTTGCAACTGGTGAAGTTAATTCAATATAATCAACACCAAAATCATCTAATGCTTTTGCAATTTCAATTTTTTTTTCAGTTGTAAAAAATGCATTAGCAAATTGTTCACCTTCTCTTAAAGTTGATTCAATCAGTTGAAATGAACGAACATTTGATAAATAATCACTTGGATTTGGTCCGTATGGATTAACTTGAACTTTTTTGTGTTGTTCTTCAGAAACTTTTTGATATTCGTTTAAATTAGACATTTTTGTTACTATCAAAAATATAGAGATATATAATAATGAATTCAAAATAAAAAAAATCAAAAGCTAGAAAGAAATAAACCAAAAAAAAAAATTATTCCTTCAAGTAAAACACTTATCTGAAATTCAGTCACAGGTTCAAATTTTAGCTTACATTAAAATATATAATGTAAAAAATTTGTATATTACAATTTTCAATGATTTGATTGCGAATTTTATCATTAATCGATTATGAGCAATTTCATATTGTTAGGGAATAAATTCTTTTTTTTTTTTTTTTATTTTTTTTGGCTTAATAAAGAAAAAATGACCATCTGAGAAATGTATTTTTACTAAATAAACTGTTTATGACATTAAAAAAAGTTGTATATTTTAATATATAAAATATCAGCATTAAAATAAGCAACGAGCTACTGCACCATGTCACGTGCACAATGGGGCTTTTTGAGCTGCGCCACCTATTTTATTTAATAATTTCTTTTTTTTTTTTTTTAATTCTGAAATGTTGAAAAGAGAAAATATTCAAGATAATTTGAAAAGAAAATTTATATTTTTAATTTTAAAATCTTAAAATTCCTTTCCTATTTATAAAATTAACATAGAAATTCATTATTTTGGATGTTTTTAAAATTTAGAAATTTTTTTCAATCTAAATTAATAACTTATATTACGATTTGTAAAAACATTTTAGTATTATATATTCACAACAATATTTATGTCGTACGCTCTCATGTTCCAAAAATTTTATTCTCATCATTTATTTCCTATTTTGGATGAATGAATAAAAGTATGGATGGATAGGACATTTGCATTTAAATTTGATATATTTATAAACAAATTATATAGTATTTAGAGACTATTAAAAATTTTGCATCATAATTTGTTTATACATACAATATATACACATACATATATATTAGTACTATGAAAGATAATCATAACCTGTACCATCATCACTTCTGGCAAGATATTGCTCATCTAGCAATACTTCAATAGCCTTCTTAATTTCACTCACTGTTGGTTTAAATCTATCAATTATTTGATACACTTCGGTCATTAAATTTTCATGCTTTAAATGCTTTCTAGCTTTCATTATTCTTACTATACCCGCTTTTAATAATTCATGCTTACGTCTTTCAATTTCTTCAGTTGTTTCCTTTTCTTCAGTCTTACTATCAACTTGTTTTACAGTTGCAAAATTAATTTTCAATTTCTTTGATGTATATTCTGTCACTATAGTATAAACTGTGGTAGCTTTTAGTATATTTTTCTCTCCACTTGGATTCTGAATTATTAATTTGTTTTTTATGAATGGAATCATATGATTTTTAAACACTTCTGGTGGTAATGCAGTTTTTTCCAATAATGCAGCTGTTGTTAATGAATCAACCTCTTGGAAACATGATAATATAGCATATTGAAATAAAGAGACGGTAAAAAAGTATGGTGGTCTTCCAGGTTTTGAAATATTAGCCTTAAGTTCAACCTTTGATCTATTCCAAACCCAATTTAATTTTCTACCATTATGTCTTTCCTTATAAAGTTTTGTGAATAATTCTTCCGTTGGAATTAATTCAGCTGGTAGTACAAATGATTCATTACTATTTTTGAAAATAGCTTCCCATGACGTCGTATCCAAAATTTTTGGCTCCAAATCAGAAACATATTCCTTAGATTGATTACCCTTAGAATTTACCAAATCTTTATATGCAATACCCAAATTCTTAGATACTCTAATATCATTGAACATATTCGTAATTTTTGTAGTGTATTCGGCAGAATTTGCAGTTTTTAATCTTTGAATAATCAGTTCTTCATTCTCTTCATCTTCAGGTGTTGAATTGCCAAATAATAATCTTTTTGATAAAGTTCTTCTATACCAAGTTTCAAAACTTTCTCTATCTTCTATAAATTTGAAAATTGTTATAATTTCATCAATATTCATATCTTCGTTCTTATGTTTTAAATAATCATCACAATACTTTGCTAACAATTCAGGTGTTTTCGATTTAGATCTCGAAGTTGGTGTTGCAATTTTATTATTATTTATAAATTTCTGACATGCACTGTCTAATGCTTTAATGAATGCTTCATTATTATCAAAAGAGACTTCAACAACATTTTTATATTTATTATATATTTTCAATAAGGATTTAATATAAAGATTTGGATCTACAATTTCAACTGGTTTTTTCAATTTTGTTTTAGTTTTATTATTATTACTGTGATTATTATTAATATCTTTCAAATGATCCAAATAAATTTGATTTTGAATTTTAAAATCTTCATCAAGTTTTGCTTTTAATTGAATAATCTCATTATTACCTTGTTGTTCAATATATTTTTGAAAAACTTCTAATAAAGGTGGTAAAGTTAATGGTACCCTTTTTAATAAAATATTTACTTTTCGAATATCATCATAACGTTCCTGATCCAATAAAGTAGGTAATTCATTTCTAATCTTCTCTTGATGATCTTGAATTAAAACATTATTTAAAACATCATTAAGTGGTTTTCTAGTATGATCATTTAAATTCTCAAGATTTTTCAACTCTTCATCTATTCTTTGTAATGCTTTATTGATATAATTAACAATACCATTTGAATTAATATAATTAGAAGATTCCGCAACATAAAAATTATGAGTGTCAGTTAAAAATCTTTTTTCAAAATCATTAATATAAACTGATAAATTTTGCTTTTTTAAATCATTTGCATCAAAACCTAATAATACAAATGATTTAATTGCAATATCCAAATCTTTTACTGTTGTTGTAACACCTTGTCTATGCAGTTGTATTTGTTCCATTATTTCATTCATTAGAATAGTTAAATTTGGATGAAATTTATAATCTCTCCATGATAATAAACATAAACTAAAAATATCATAGACATCACGATGTCCACTTGATCTTTCTTTTGTAACCCAATATCTATTCAAATAATCCATAACATCATTCAATCTCTTGGATCCAATTAAAAATCTTTGCCATGATCTAATATAATATTGAATAAATGATTCATTATCTCTTTGTTTTGCATTCAATAAATAAAGTTTTAAAAATTCTTTAATTTTTTCGTATAAGTCACTACCTACCAAACGAACAGTTGCGTTTGAATTATTTGAACCATTTCCAACTGAATTCAAATGAGATCTTTTTGATGATGCTGTACAATAATTATAAACTTTTGTATATGTATTTGTATACATTAAAGAATCTAGAGATGAATTTTTATCATCTCCCAAAATTATATGCAAAGAAGGTTCAATGCTTTGCCAAGTGCTTTCTAAAAATGTATCCTCCATACTATCCACAGATACAATCTTTTGTTAAAACTTATTGTATTTATATCTTTAAACATTAAGATATTTGAAAAGGCAAATGGAAAAGATATAAACACCGACTAAACTGATTTTTTATCCAAATACAAAAACAAAATAGAGAATGACAAAATAAATTTGATTTAGCTGAGCGAGGCAATTTTTGTTCGCAAATATAAATTTGTTTCGTTTAATAGTTTTTACCTTTTTTTCATCTTTATGCAATTGCTCAATACATTACTTGCCTGTTAATTAGCTAAAAGCATTAATCTACATAATAATGGTATATAATAAAATTATTTTATATAAATATACAAAATATTAACTCTTTTCCCTTGAATAGGAGACTGCATGAACAATTCTGAAAACACTAATTGTAAAATTAATACACCATGCAACAAGTGTTAAAAATAGGAAAGCCGTTAAAGCTTTTACTTTTTTACATATCAATGAATCATACATCAATTCTCCCTCCAAATTTGCACGTGTACAAACCCATCTTGAATCGAAAATAGATTGAAAACTTAAAGATAAATTTGCTGATGAAAATATGATAAAAAGTAAATCTAACATAACTAATCTTATTTTTGCAGTTGGATTTCTTAGACCTAAAGGTTGCGAAGTAAATTCATCATATGTAATATAAAGTAAATATATTATTCCTATTGCTTGAACGATAGTTGCCATCATTGGACTTGGTTGTTGTGAAACATCTAAACTTTCTGTTACTTTCACGAGTCTCGAAGCCAACCCCAATGCAATAGTTGATAAAGTTATTGAAATTAATCTAAAAAATAATGGGAAATATGAATTTGTCATAATAGAATCAAGTAATCTTGGTTTCCAAGTTTTTTTATTTTTAAGTAACCAGTATTTAGCTCTTTCCTTAATATCACGTTCTCTTTTATATCTATGCATTCTTAATCTTGTTTTCTTTAATCTATTTTTATGACCTTTTTCAAGGTCAATATTATTAATATCTTGATCATTTGAATTATTTTCATTATTATTTTCATCATTATCATGATAGTCATTATCATTATCTTCAATACTAGCATCTGAAACACTAGATTCATCAGATATTCTATCAGATACAATACTATCTGTTGCTTCAAATAATCCTTTTAATCTATTACCACCTTTCCATTTAGAATGAAAATCATAACTTTTAAATATTTCATGCATTAATTGTTGATTATTAACATTATTTATATTATCTTTATCATAAAATGAATCTAAAGATGGACGATATGATTGAATTCCCTCATCTAAGTCATCTATATCGTTTCCATTAATAGGTAAATCATTATCACCATCTGAATTACCATAATAACCACCATCTTCATATGAATGATCATCATAAATAGTTGAAGCTTTAACAGGTACTGAAGAGGTTGGTATTTTAATTGAATCTAAAAATTCACCCCATTTAACATTATTATTATTATTATTATTTGTATCAACAAAGGTTGAAGTGAACGGATCATAATTGATTGAATTTATATTATTATTATTATTATTATTATTAATATTGTTGTCATTTGGAAGATTTTGTTTAGTCAATCTAGCAAGTACATAAGGTGGAATTGGATTTACATTTAAACTATAATATTTATTGATATTTGTATCATCTAAATAATTATACAATCCATTATTAGGATTATTATTTAAATCTGATATTCGTACATTTGTTTCAATTTGTGATAACATATCATCCGGTGAAAGCGTTATTCTATTCTGTGAATTTTTACCATTATTAGTATTAAGATTAGTTAAATTTATATTACTGTTGTTATTACCATTATTCTGAATCATATCTTTTTGAGGAAGTTTTTTCAAAGATCTTCTATTTCGTTGTATTCCTCCTGATTCCAAAGCATTATTGTATGTTGGCGTACTTGTTCTGGTTTCGGATCCCATTTGATCAGCACTATATATAGCAATGCCCGTTTCTTTTATATTAAACACAGACTGTTTATTTTAATATTTTTAATGATAAAAACCGTAACAATAACAAATAAATAAGAAATAAGAAATTGCAAGTAAAAATAATAATAATAATAATAATAAAAAAAAAAAGAAACAAGCCGTTATCTGTCGGAAAGATTATCCGTGCACCACTCACTACTAGTAATATGAGATTTGTTTACTTTTTAGAGGGTGTTAGTTAGATAGTGTAAATTATTATTATTATAATTATTATTATTATTATTATTAGGGCAAGGTTATCATCGAAGAAGAAAAGATTAGGATAATTTTTATAGTGTGATTGAATATTTTCTTTTTTTTATCCTTTTAATTAATTTATTTTATATATATATATATAACTGATTTTACAAGTATGAGTAGATGGAGAACAAACACGATTGGAATACGAGTATTTCAAAATCAGATTAGAAATTATTCAAATGAACAAAATGCATTAAATATCAAACCATTACTTGAACATAAAAGAATTTATTTTTATGCATTACCATTAACTACTAAAAAGACATTTTTACATTGTAAATATAATGATTCAATATTTCCAAATGGTAAAAAAAATTTAGAAGAAAAGATTATTAATAAATTTTCAACATTATGGAAGAATTTTTCTGAATCTGATAATAAAATTAATAAAAGTGTTACTAATTCCATTAATAAAATACTATCAAAAATTCCATGGTTAGAAACTTGTTTATTATCAATTCCATCACAAAGATTTATAACTAGAAAATTAAAAGATGATTATTTAACAAATGATGAAATAATTGAAAAAAATATTAAACCTGAAGATTTAGAAAAATTTGATTTTTATTATCCAAAATCTTTAACAAATATAAATTTAATATTAGAAAATTTTAAACCAGAATTTAAAAAAGAATATGAACTACATAAGAAAGGAATTTTAAGAGATTTATTATTATTACCATTAACAATTCCATTTGCAATTATACCATTAGTACCTAATATACCTGGATTTTATTTATTATATAGAGTTTATTGTCATATTAAAGTTATTGCATCATTAAAATATCTGATTATATTATTAAAAGATGGACATTTCAGATATGATGGATTAAATGATGAAATTACTGAAATTTATTTAAATTCTAAAGATGAAAAAATAAGAGGAAATGTCATTGAAGAATTAACATATATTAAAGAAGGTAACTATAATAATGAAAATAGGGAAGAGAAATTATTAATTTCTGAGGATGTTGTACATAAATTATGTGAAGAATTTAATGATGAAGAATGTGCAAATAAATTATTATTTGCGATTAAACAAGAACGTGAAGCTTTAAGTAAAAAATGATAAGAAACATTAAAGAAATATATAAATTAATTATTATTCTAACATTACAATTATAACCAAAATAGGTAATTATTTATAAAATAACGAAATCATGAAACAAAATTATATATATATATATATATATTTGTATTGAATAAACAAACCCTTAATATTAATAAACCCTTTTGTTTTTGTAACAAAATAATGTAATACCGGAGAGCACGTGTTAGAAGTGAGGGTTTTGACATATAATAACCTTTTAATATTTCAATAAAAATTCATCATCATCTTTAACTTTTAAGAAATTTATATGAACACCTCGCACCGTAGTAAATTAACTTATTCATCCATCCAAAGCTATTTTTTATTATTATTAGCATGCGAGTAATTATAATTAATTTTATTACTATTATTAGCGCTGTCAATTTCAAAAACTAACTAACAATAATAAAACATGAAAAGAGAGACTGACGTAAAGCGAAAATGAGGGTAATTTTTCCAGTATGGTCGTCGTGAGCGAGCTTAGAATTCTTACCTACCATTCCCAATCTTTCATTTATAACACTTGATTCCCACTTTAATTAATCTTTTCCATTCAATTCATCTTCCTTTCAAAGTTTTTAGCTTCTTTTTAAGAAATTTAATTATTTTCTCCTTTATCATATAAAAACACCCACAATGAGAGCTAAGTGGAGAAAGAAGAGAGTCAGAAGACTTAAGAGAAAGAGACGGAAGGTTAGAGCAAGATCCAAATAAGCTCTTGGAACACAAACTTCCTTATAATTAATTATTAATTGATTAAACAAATTATTTATGACATTATAACATTATATTATATTAAATTTAAATTATTAATTCAAATAATATATATATTTTTGTATTATACAATTAAAGCAATGTTTTAATTGTATTTTATGAATGAATATATATATATTATTTGATTTTGGAAAGTTTCAAAATATTTTTTTTTTCTATCAATTGGATTGTTGATGTTGTTGGTTTTTGGTTATATATATATATAATTATTTAATTTTATATTTATTTATATATTGTTCTAGTTTCCAATAAATAGATTTATTCTTTGATAAATGAAAAAACTAAGTAATATCTGGTAAGTAGTGTGCTATATTATTATATTATATATCACGCAAAAACTTGAGACGATCGACGCAAAGAGTGTTATTTCTAATTTAAGGACTCTGTTAATGTTATACATTAAATAAAATACGCAATAAATAAAATTGTAAATATTCGCACTTTTTTTTTAATATTATTATGATACATAATAAAACTACATAACAATTAAATAAGCATCCAATTCAATAAATAAATCACAGTATGGCGATTTTTTTTTTTTTTTTTTGCTTTGTGCGGTGGGCGAATCAACTTTTGTTGTACAGGCAGGTTTTATACAGGAAAAAACATTTTATTTACATTCTTCAGTATGTAATACTAATATTTACAAATAGATTTTATTTATCAAGTTTAATCAATTAACTATTATATAACTATATTAAATCTCATTAAATTTTTAACACATACACACACACACAAGAATTTATTATATATTAAATAATCTCATTGAATTTATCATATTTCAAAAATTTACTACTCATAGAACCAAGAAGTATATAAAAATCGATAAAAAAATATAGATATAATTATAAATTTAAATAGCATTTGCATCATATTAATATAATTTACTATAAAATACAATTAATCAATTATAATAAAATAATATAATCATATAATTAAATAATAATCAAAATAATAACAACATCAAAAATAATAATAATAAATATAATAATACATAATGGATTTAGATTCCGATGTTCAAATGGAAGATGCAATTGATCAACAAACTCAACAACAACAATCAGATTCACTTATGAATGATGATGTTAAAAATACATCATTATCAAATTTAAATAATATTCCAATTTCAACAACAGATCCAAAAACTCAAATAAATACATTAGATGGTTGGATTGATCAATTAAGTAAATGTCAACCATTAAGTGAAGAAAGTGTTAAAGAATTATGTTCGATGGCAATGGAAGTTTTAAAAAATGAACAAAATGTTCAACCTGTTCAAGTACCAGTTACAATTTGTGGTGATATTCATGGTCAATTTCATGATTTAATGGAATTATTTAAAATTGGTGGTCCATGTCCTGATACAAATTATTTATTTATGGGTGATTATGTTGATAGAGGTTATTATTCAGTTGAAACAGTTAGTTATTTAGTTGCAATGAAAATTAGATATCCTAAAAGAATTACAATTTTAAGAGGTAATCATGAATCAAGACAAATTACTCAAGTTTATGGATTTTATGATGAATGTTTTAGAAAATATGGTTCTTCAAATGTTTGGAAAACTTTTACTGATTTATTTGATTACTTCCCAATTACTGCATTAGTTGATAATTCAATTTTTTGTCTTCATGGTGGTTTATCACCAATGATTGAAACAATTGATCAAGTTCGTGAATTAAATAGATTTCAAGAAGTACCGCATGAAGGTCCAATGTGTGATTTACTTTGGTCTGATCCTGATGATAGAGGTGGTTGGGGTATCTCACCAAGAGGTGCAGGTTTCACCTTTGGTCAAGATATTAGTGAACAATTTAATCATACAAATAATTTATCTTTAACTGCAAGAGCTCATCAATTAGTTATGGAAGGTTATAGTTGGTCACATCAAGATTTAGTCGTTACTATTTTTTCAGCTCCAAATTATTGTTATAGATGTGGTAATCAAGCTGCAATTATGGAAGTTGATGAAAATCATAATAGAGATTTCCTTCAATATGATCCTTCAGTTAGACCTGGTGAACCTACCGTTAGTAGAAAAACTCCAGATTACTTTTTATGATTAATGTAACTTATACTACTACTACTACTAATAATAATAATAATAACAATAATAATAATAATAATATCTATTACAACCACTTATAATTACAACTCTTTAATATTTTATTATTATTATTACTTACTATCATTGTCGTTTCATGTTATACTTTTTTTTGTCTTGTACTTTTTATCTTTGAATTTTTATCATTTTAACGTTATCAGTCATACGTTTGTTTGGTTTTGGATTTTTATTTCATCTATTTTTTCTTCCTATTGATTTTTTTTTGTCTTAACCGTCATTTATCTGCGTCCCCCCTTTTACTTATTAGTTTAATGTCTAATTTTTTCTTTTAAAAAAAAAAATAACATACTAATTATCATTAAAATTGTATTTTATGTTTTATATTTCATATATCACACATTATTTATTATAAAATTATATAGATACTTTTTTTATATGGTTATTTATCATTCCAATGAATACTCTTTATAAATAAAGTTTATTTTATTTAAATTTCGAAATCGTATTTTTTTTTATTTTTTTTTTTTGTAATCTATCGTTATTTCATTTTAAAATTAAGCTCTATATATGATTAATTGATAATAATTTCTATTATATAAAAAAAATTAAATTAAGGTAAGGTTAAATCAGATATCTGATTATTTTGTAATTTGGAAAGACCAAGGGATAATTAAATGTTCAGTTCTATCATCATCAATAAATTTAGAAACTGCACTATATGAACCTCTTGCTAAAAATCCACTTGGAGCTTCAACTTCTTCAAATTCTTTTTCATAATATGGTTTATCAACAGTATTTGGTGCATAACTACCCATATGTTCTTCCATTCTATCAACTGTAATACCTGCTTTTTTAACACCTTGTAAATATTTTAAACCAGTTATAATTTCATGTTGAACTTTAAATCTAATATTTAATTTATAAATACTTTTCTCTTTAATTTTAAAGCTAATCTTTTTATCTTTTAATGAATCATAATTTTTCTCTTTTTCTAAATTTATAACAACTGGATTTTCACCTTCAATTTTTAATGTCATTGAAATAATAACAACTTTACGTTTATCCCCAGGTTCAATATCTAATGGTTTACCAGTATTTAATCCTAAACTTTGCTTCCATTTATTTAATGATTCATCATTTGCATCTAAATTAGTGTATTCTTGAATACTTCTTTTTTCACCAACTTTAAAACCTGGAATAGTTTCTGGTTGTAAATCTTTAAATTCATCTGCACCCATTGATAGTTGATTATTATAAACTTATTAATCTGTATATATATTTAAAAGAATATTAAAACTACTGTTAAAAGTCCTAATAAATCAGAAATCTCGTCTATTCTTTGATTTTCTTAATTTAAGTTGTGATCCCTCATACAAATTTGAATAAATCTCGCCAGTTGGCATTCATCACCGCAAAAAACATATTTGAATCATACAATGTCAATGTCAATGTCAATGTGTGAGAGAGAAGAGCTCACATTTTTCATTTATTTATTTACATTAACAATTTCCTCTTTTGGTAATTATTAGATAATACTCAATATATCGACTATGTGTTATATAACCTTGTGATTACACTAAACAAAAAACATCTACATATGGTTAAAGATCAAAAATATTATTGTACTTAATGACTATCGGAATTTAAATTATTTTCAGTATATCAGAGTAAAAAATAGTACGACCATGTTCTAATTGTTTGGAAATCTAGATATTTAAAATAAAGGAAATTTATTAAGATTCGTAAGATACTAAATTATGTTTTTTTTTAGCAGATATTATGAACTTTGATTTTAAAAAGTCAAAAATGGTTATTATTTATCAACTTAAACCAATAAAAATGCCATTAAATTATGTATATGTTTAACAATTCAAGTCTTAAATTATTTTTCATTTTGTAGTGTGAAATATTACATTGTTAATGTGCACTTTCAAGATTGATCACATGACTAGTAAGAGGGATAAGTTTATGTAGTGAGATGAAATATTATCTACATAAATAAACTTGATTTATTTATAGTTATTGGTTTATCCTTTATTTTCTCTTTTATAATATATATATAGAAAAAGATAACAGACGATACAGACATCTTGAAATAACAATTAGATATATTATCTTGAATACTTATATATATATATATATATATATATATATATATACAATACTAATAATTCTTAGAATTAATAAAGTTAATATTATAAAGCTAATTAAGCTTTCTTTAGTAAAACACTCACATAATATTACTAACATAATTGGGTGATTACGTAAGTTATTTTGAGTTTCGGGAACTCCCGATTACTTTCAATGATCCATCAATTTGAATCTAAAAAAACATGTTTTGCTTTAATTAATATATCTTTTTCTTTAATTTTTACTTTAATAACGTAAATAAAAGCAATATAAATGAACTTACCTGATCCACAAGATCTTTCCAAACACTCTGATGAACAATTAATAACTATATTGGATAATTTATTTGAACCATGTACTACACTTAATTCTTATCTATTATCAAAAATTAAATTACAAAAATTTAATACATATACTGAACTCATAGAATTTTGTCGAATTAATTTATTAAATTTATTAGAATTATTTAAAAAAAATGAGAATGATTTGGAATTAAAAGAAACAATTTGTAAAATTGTGTCAGCTCATCCACGATTAGGCGTTCCAAAAAAGGATAAATTATCAGTTCATTCACAAAATGAACAAAAATCTTTAAATTCTGATAGTGATAATAAAGAATTAGCAAATGCATTAATCAAATTAAATAATGAATATGAAGAAAAATTTCCTGGTTTAATATTTGTCGTTTTTGTTAATGGAAGAACAAGAAATGAAATTATGGAAATAATGAAATTTAGAATTAATAACAGTAATTGGTTTGATGAAGTGAAAACAGCTTTTAATGAAATGGCGGATATTGCTCTTGATAGAGCAAGGAAACTTAATGCAAAATTATAATTAGATAGAAATATCACATAATTATATTTTTAAGTTTTTTTTTTTCTTTTTTAACTCTTTTATACACAAGTATATATAAAATTTACAGATATACAAACCAAGAGAAATTAACATTAAAGTTGATTCTAACTAATGATTTATTTAATTATTGTCAGTAGTTTCATTTTTATTTTCCAATTGTAAATCAATACTACTATTTTCATTAACATTATTATTATTCTCATTTTTTGAAGTTTCTTCATTGGTAGTGTATTTATTATTATTACTACCATTACTATAACTGTAACCAGAATTAGAATGTCCATAACCATAACCATAATTACTATTGTTATTGTTATAGCTTGAATTTTTTCGTCGATAATTCTTTAGATTTTTTCTATTACTATTGTTGATGTTATTAGTATTGGAGTTGTTATAATAATTGTTATTCCCATTAAAAAATTTTCTTCCCTTGATATTATAATTATAATTATACTTATAATTATTTCTATTATCAGGATAATTCATTTCATCTCCATAATACATAACTGGAATATACATTCCATTTGATGTTGGAACATTAAGATTATTAGGGGAAACAGATGCTGGTGATTGTGTAGATTGTGGTGGTAGAACTGGAGGAGGTGATCCATAATATTGATTATTACGCATTGGATAATAATATTGATACATTGGATTTGGAACTTGTGATGAAACAACGGGAATTACTGGCATATTTGGTGAGTAATTTTGTTGTTGTTTTTCTGATATCATATTGGAAGATTCATCATATACAGGGCTAATATTATCAGTTGATTGTTTTTGTGATATAGGAGAAGAAGATGAAGAAACTGGTGAAATTTCTGATATATCTACACTTTCATTTATTTCATTAATCTCGTTATTATTTTCAGTAATATTATCATTCTTTTCATTTAATTCATTATCCTTTTCAATGTTATGAGTTTGATTTTGATTTTTACTAAAAACTCCATTATTTTCAACAGGTGGTACAACAGGAATAAAATAATAAGGTGGAGAATTCATCATATGAGAATTTGGAGTATTTGGTGAACCTATTGGAGTAGGAATCATATTCATTCCCATATTCGGAGAAGAGTTTGAAGGTGCAAGAACATAAGTATAAGATGAAGAATTTGGTGAAGATGCTAGTATTTGTTGATTTAAGGTATTTGGAGGTGGATACATTTGATTATTTGGATAATATACATATTGTTGCTGATATCTATAGTTCTTATATTTTCTAGGTTTAATAAATTTATTTTGATTATAATTGTAATTAAAATTATTATTATTAGTATTATTTTTGATATTTTTTCTATAATTATTACTAAAATCTTGTTGTGAGTTTTTAGGATTTTCATTTTCATTTTCATTTTCATTGTCATTTTCATTTTCATTGTCATTGTCATTGTCATTATTAGTATAATTATTATTTTGATTCATAAAACTTTGATCTGATAAAGAATCTAAATCATTATCATCAACTTGTTCTCTATCAATTCGTTCTTTCACTAATTTATACCTTTCTTCTTTTGAGAGTATGATATCTTCCGACGTTTTATGAGATAAAGAAGATAAATTTTCTCTTGATTCTGAATGATAATTAATAACTACTTCATTAGTATTAGATTTTCTTTGCATGATACGAATATTCTTATTGACGTTATTATTATTATTATTATTATCTGATAATTGTAATTGTTTAAAATTATTTATATTATTATTAATTTCATCATTATTAACATTATTAATAATATCAATATCTTGAATTTCATCAAAGAAATCTTTATAAGAATTATATAAATCATTTAATCTAATTCTATCAAGTTTTTCCTTTGGATCGAATTTTAAATTTCTAAAATCTAAAGGTCTAATATTACCTGATTGATCGAATTTTGCAAATTTTTTAGTTTCATCATCAGCATTAATTAATGAAGTATTCATTTTAAATAAAACCATTGAAGATCCATCATTTGATAATATATGACCTAAATGATAATAATCTGCTAATTGATGAGATAAAAGTCTATAATAAGAATTAAGTGGTTTCATTTTCCAAGAATCAACACTTGATTTTTTAATAAATTCAATTATTTCATTTTCAAGTTCTAAAATAAATTTACAAACATCACTTATTCTGCTACCATTACCAGTTTCAGTAATATTTTCATTATTATTAAATTGTTTTTTATTTTTATTATTTAGATTAAATAATGATTTAATTAAAACATTTGAAATTTTATAATGATTTGATAAAATTTCAACATTTTTTAAACTTGATTGATTTGAATCTAATGAAATTTTAATAAATTGAATATTTTTATCATTTTTATCATTTTTATCATCTTTTGATTTAATTATTTCATCGGAGTAAATTTTATTATTATTAGAATTAATTTTTTTATTAGAATTATCTGAAATTTCATTACCGGATTCATTATTTGTATTATTAATTAACAAATTTTTCTCATTTTCTAAGCCGAGATTTTCCACCATATTAAACTTTTCCTGTCCTTTAATTATCATTAAATCTAAATTAAACTCCGTAGTTTGAAAATTAAGGAATATCAATAAATAGAGACTATTCTTATAACAAGTGAAATGAGTTGTTAGCCAACAAACACAATGTGATAAACAGGAGAAAAGAGAAAAGAAAAGAAAAGAAAAGAAAAGAAACAAACAAAAGACAGAAAATACAAATAAATCTGTATATAATATATATATATATATAATATATATATATTATTCATTCTATTAAAACCAGGCCGGCCAGACTCTCCTCTTCTTAGAAAGAGGCTGTGCTTTCTTTCTTATTACAGTGAGCGCGTTGTTGTTGTTGTTGTTGTTGTTTATTATTTAATGAGCCTCTCTCTATTTATTTCATTTATTTCCTTCTCTTACATGAATTTTCATTTTTCACTTTACTTGATTACTTGATATTTGAAATATTGACTACTTTTATATATATATATATATATTTATAAACTAGTTATTATTCTCTTAATTTAACATCTTAACATCACCATCTTTATCAACATTAGCCTCTTTTTCAAGTTTCTTCCTTCTCTCTAATCTCTTTTCTTGTTTCCATGCATTGATTTTACCCCTTAATTCATCATCATCACTAACATCCTCCATTTTTAATGGCATACGATTAAATGGATCACTTGGATCATTCATTAAATGCGCTTTTAAAACACTTCGATCAATCGAAATTTTAGATGTTGGTAATTTAACTGGATCCTTCATTAATGTATACATCAATGGATCTAAAAATTCATCAGGTATTTCACCTAATTCTAATTCTTCTTCTTCATCAGCTAATTTAACAGATTTTGCATTATTAACAAATTCAATTAAATCCTTCTCAAAATTTTCATCAGGTATTTTAAAATTCTTCTTTAAAATATTAATCGCTTTAAAAAAATTCTCAGGTTCAAATGATCTTAAATCTCTTGCAACTGCTTTAATAAATTCTTCCCTTTTACTTAAATTTATAAAAATTGAACATAATTGAAATAATAATTCCTTTGGATCAAATTGATATTTCTCTGGATCTTTAACTTTTAATTCATTATATCTTGGACCAACTAAAACTGTTAAATTATAATTTAACATACCAGCTAATCTATCAACAATTTCAATAATTGTAAATGATCTAGGTGTTTCACTTGTAAATAAATTAAATAATAATATAGTTTTATTACTTAATTGAACAAATGATTTTGCCATTCTTTCACTCTCTTGTAATTTTTTATTTAAATCTTCATCACTTTCTTCATTATTCGTTAAAATACCTTTCTTCCTATTATTTAATTCTTTTTGACAATTATGAATTGTATGTAAATGATTTAATGATTCATCTAATAAATATGTTGTATCATTTAACATTCTAGCAACAAATCTAATAAAAAATTTTTGATATTTAGTTGCAATTAATTTTAAATCTTCTTTAAATTTATCAAATTTCCAAATTTTTTCAATTATAAATGAAATATGATACCTTGAATTAAATTTATCATAAAATTGTGATGATGCACCAGTTTTTTCAACCATAACATAAAAATCAAGTAATGAAATCATTAAATTCTCTTGAACAATTTCATCATCATTAAAAATTGAAATTAAAAATCCATCAATTTCTCCATTATTTGTTTGTAATGGTAATGATCCAAAAAATAAAACTTCAATTAATCTAGCTTTTAAATGTGGATTACTAATTAATTCAGGACATCTAAGTATTATAATTGAAAATTCAACAAATTTTGTTAATTTTAAATTATTATCAATCATTGGATTATTTGTAATTTTTGAAATAAAATGACAATAATTAATTAATCCTTCAATATAAATTTCAGGATAATATTTAAATGGAATTGGTGATAATTTTCTTAAAAATTCAATATCATCTAATTTTTCAATTTCATCATCAAAATTATGTAATGGAATTTTTAAATATGGAAAAAAATTACCCTTAATTGGATGATATTCATGTTTATTATCAATTAATCTAACTAAAAATTCACAAATACCAATAATTATATCAAATACATTTAATTGAAAATTTCTACAATGGAAAAACATTTCAATTGAATAAATATCATTCTTTAACTCTAAAATTCTCTTCTCTAATGGTTCTAATCTCATTTTTAACATTCTTTGAGCTAATGGATTATTTGTTAATTTTTCTGATTTAAATGCTTCATTAATATTTTTTAATTGTGATTTAAATTGTTTTAACATTTTACCCTTTTTATTATAACTAGCAATTAAACCACCTAATCCATATTGTAAATATGTTAACATTAAATAAAAACATTGTGATATAAAATTTAAATGTTTATTTTCATCATATAATTTATCATTATAATATTCATTACATTCTTGAATTGTTGAATTAATTCTAGTTTCTTCTTCAATATCAATCATTTTATTTGAATAATTTAAATAATCAATTGAAATTTTATCAATTTTTGATAATTTACCATCCCTTAAAATTGGTTCTGATAATTGAAATAATATTAATGTAATATTAAGAATTAATGAATCACTTGATAAATCTTTATCATCTGCATGTTCACTCATTCTAAGATGATTTTTATTAATTAATTTTGACAAAAATTTTAAAACAGAATTACGTGAATCTGAATTAACTCGAACTAATGAATCAACAATATCAAATAATTTATTTGTAAAAAATGAATATGTACCTTCTAATGATTGATTTATTGTTTTAATTTCATTTTTATTTAAAATACCAATATAATTATGATATGAAATTTTTGGTAATAATGGTGAAATTCTTAAAATTCTACCAAGAAATGTATTTAATTCTAATTGTACACCATTTATACAATCATCAGGATTAAAAATATCAATTTGATGAATAAATGAACAAATTTCTTTCTTTTTTGTTAAAATTTCAATAATTAATAAAATATTAATATATTTAGAATCAGTTGATAAAGTAGTTGAATTTGTTGTAAAACTATTAGAATCTAATGATAAATCAATTTCATTTGTTATAATTGGTAATATTGAATTTAAAAATTCTAATTGAGTTTGATTATCAATAATTGAATCAACAATTGAATCCCAAAATGGTAAATATTTATTTATATTATCAATTAATTCATTTAAAATATTATTTAAATTTGGAGAATCAATAAATGTATCAGGTTCATAAAATATAATTGATGCGTAACCTGCAGATAAACGTAAAATTTCATTATAAAATTCTAATTTTTCATTATAGTTACTTAAATTTTTATTAAGTAATCTTTTGAATTTATGTGCTTGAGTCCATGAATTGAATAAATAACTTAATGGTGATTTAAATTTTTTTGGGATACCATTTTCAAATATTAATGTAGTTAAAATTGTATCAGCACTATCAATTGATATTAAGTCATTTGAGTCAAGTTCTTCACTTAATGAATCTAAATAAAACAACGATTTATCATCATCGTTAGGTGATAAAGTTACATTAAAAATCTTTTTTAATTCATTTGCTCTCCATCTTTCAAAAGAAACTTGAGGCTTTTCATTTATCTTTTTATCTACATCTAATACTTTTGATGTATTAGGTATTTCAGTTTGAGAATTTTGAACTTGATTTTCATTAGAAGAGATGCTGTTATTTTGATTGCCATTTATCTTGGGAATATTATTAGAAGTGTTAGAATTATTATTACTTACATTTGATGATGAATCTATCTTTTGTTTCTTGCCAGCAGAAGCTTCCAGCTTTGCTAATCTCATAGCACGTATATCATTTGGAGAATCCATAATTTGTTGATGTTATGAGAGGAAGAAATTGAATAAAATATATTAGGTTAATAATGTGATAGAGAGTTGAATTTAGTTAGTTTGCCACTGACGAGTGATATCAAATGAGATGAGATCAGAGATTATTATAAATATATTGGGGCTAAAAAAAAAAAAAAAAAAAAGAAAAAGAAAAAGAAAATCCTAATACAGCACACTAAAATAATACACCTTAACAATTAATCTTCAACAACTTTAAATTTATTAACTAATGAATAAATTATCAATTTACATTCTAATATCGGGTAGAAAAAGACTTTCTGTTATTATACTAGACTATATAAGAATTAAGATATTTTATAAATTAATATATATTAAACGTAAATGCTTAAGCTTTAAGAGCAAAGTTCTTAACTGGGTAAGCAATTGCAGCTTTTCTAGCTCTTTCAGTCTTTAAGGATTTTTGTTCCTTAGTTAAAGCTCTTCTGATAGCTCTAGTTTTCTTTGCTCTTAAGTCCTTTGGAATGTATTTCTTACCAGCATAGAAAGCTCTAACTGAAGCTCTTTGTTGTGCATTGATGATAGTTAAAACTCTAGCAATGTCTTTTCTAACAGTTTTAATTTTTGGTACAAATTGTTTAGTTAATTTTTGAACTCTTAAGTCGGCTAATTCCTTCTTTAAGTCAACAAGTTGTTCTTCTAATTGTTCCTTAGATTTAGTTCTTAATTCGTATGCCTTTAATCCAGCCTGTAATAAATCAAATTAAATAAGTAAATAAAATGAATTATTTATGTTAGTATAAGTCCTAGCTTGAATATATTATTCAAAAAAATAATGATGTTGAATTCTCTAAAAGAGATTGTACTTTGTGATACGCCATTTTAATTCTAATATTTCTAAATAATCTCAGTTATCTTAGATGACTTGATGAAAATATATATCATATTTCTATTTGATAATTAAACTAATTCATTTTAATTTCCATGTAAAATACACTATGACTTTAAAAGTTTATGATTTAACATTTATTGATTCTAAATAATGTTTAACTTTTCTTTCAATATTACATTTGTTGAAATATTTAAATATTATAATTTTCATCTAAAATTTGATTCTATTTTAATTCTATATTTTCATTATTGTCATAATTCTTATCATTATTATTCAAATATTAAATAGTATATGCTCTGTACATACCATCTTGTTTGTTGATCTATTAACGGATATCTTTTGAAAAAGAAAAGCAAAGATATAAAAAATTATAGTAAAAAAATTTGAAAATTTGTTAAAGTAGTATTGTTGTAATGTAAATAAAACAGTCTACATATGAAAATTCTCACTTACCCATCCACTCTAACAACAACACACGCACTCACAATTAATTTCTCACATATAATTTTCATCGCTCACTGTATAGTATAAGTTAATAACATATTTTTTTCTTTTATTATTATTTCTCTATTTTCTCTTTTTTTTTTCTTCTCAATTTCTTAGCGAGGATTTTTTTATTATTGTGTGACTGCTATATTATTTTGTTTATTTGTGCGCAATAAAAAGTAATATGTGAGGTGCGAGGGGTGTCTGTCACATATAATTTTAACCAATATCATATTTATTACGTAATCATACTTGAACTGAATTAAAATTTCATAGAACGTTTATACGTTTGAGATTTCTAAATTAGGAAATTAAATTATATA
Source organism: Pichia deserticola (assembly GCA_030570135.1). Lineage (NCBI taxonomy): Eukaryota > Fungi > Ascomycota > Pichiomycetes > Pichiales > Pichiaceae > Pichia > Pichia deserticola. The sequence goes on along the minus strand of JAJLVB010000023.1, from coordinate 62,152 downwards.
TATATATATGTATATCTCTGATATTGTATGTATATAGATTATAGATTACACATAGCTAATTTATAAAATTATCTAAATCTTTTACTTTAAAAAACTTTTTTTTTAAATTCAGTATTTAATGAATTTTAAATTATTCGATTTAGTATATTTAGTATATTTAGTATATTTAGTATATTTAGTAGAAGATGTTATTGATATTATATGATTATTATATGATATTACAATTAAGCACTATTCTTTAAGGTATTAGATAACCATTCTAAACCTTCATACAAACCATCACCAGAAGTTGCACAAGTTGCTTGAATAAACCATGGTCTTGGTCTGATTGATTGAAGACCTAATTTTTCAGTAATTTCTGCAGCTGTCATAGCATTTGGTAAATCTTGTTTATTTGCAAAGACTAAAAGAACAGCATCTCTTAATTCATCTTCATTAAGCATTCTTTGTAATTCTTCTCTTGCTTCAGAAATTCTATCTCTATCATTTGAATCAACAACAAAGATAATACCTTGAGTATTTTGGAAATAATGTCTCCATAATGGTCTAATTTTATCTTGTCCACCAACATCCCAAACTGTAAATGAAATATTTTTATATTCAACAGTTTCAACATTAAAACCAATTGTTGGAATTGTTGTAACAATTTCACCTAATTTTAATTTATATAAGATAGTAGTCTTACCAGCTGCATCTAAACCAACCATTAAGATTCTCATTTCTTTACGACCGAAAAGGCCTTGTAATAATTTTGAAATAGATAAACCCATCTGATTAAATAAATTGTTTAATTGATTAGTTAATTAAAATTATTGTTAGTATAATGTTTTTATTTTTTTTTAAAAAAAAATTATCGAAATAATTAAAGTTCAATTGATTAGTTAAATAGATAATGTTTTTGATAATTTGTTATCAAGTATAATAAATAATAGCATTTGTGCATGCATTGTTTTGATTCCTCAAAAGGGGGGAAAATAGAGTGAAAAAAAAAAAAGAAACTTCCTCGCACGCGCGTAAAATTGACAGTGGTGAATTTTTGATCTATTGATGGCAATTCGTACAATTTGTAAATTGAAAACGATAAGCTGTACAAATAATTAAATGATTGAACTGATAATGAATAATTGGTGTATTAAATGTATATTTCTTTTTAAATATCTCTTTAATGATTGTATATTAACATTTGAAAGTTGTATTGTAATCAAAAGTAAACTAGAAAAATTTAATTACTGAATTTGAATCGATTTTGAATATTTATTTTTAATAATAATTAAATCATTTAAAATAAATAATGATTAAAGAATTTAAAGAAAAAAAAATATACTAAATTAATATGAAAAATAATAGTTCATACAATGATAAGATAAATCTTTTAATTAAATAATTAATTATCATCCTTTAAACTGTTGATTTATTAATATGATGATATCTTTAAATCTAAAACAATTCTTAAAGTAAAATCATCTAATCATTTATAGATACATCCGATTTTCATTTCTAAAAAGAATTTATTATTATTATGTTATTATTAATTATTCATATTAACAAAAATAATTAATTTTATACTCAACTATTAAATAATAATTCAATTGACATGAGAATACATAGTTTCTTTTCTTTTTTTTCTTTTTATGATCTATCTAACTAATCAAGTTATTAATCAATTAACCAAATAACCAATTATTAAAATTAAAACTTAAAATTAAAAAGATTAAAAATTAATTTATAATAATTGCTCAACAGTTTATTGACATCTCTCTTTAAATGAATGACACCAATACATACCTTTTTACCTGATACTTAAAATTCTAAGTCTATGAAGATATGAAAAAAAAAAAGCTGAAAATCAGAAGTAATTTTTTAGAAATGAAAGGAATAAATTAATGAAAGTAATAACAAAAACTACAACAACATCAACAACAACAACAAGAGCAAAAAAAAAAAAAACAACAACTATAATCTCCCACATATTAATATACACCTGTTCAACCTCTGCGAGAAAAAATCCAAAACGATTTCTAATTTGCAAACCAGCAAATATTGAATTTATAATTAATTATCTCTTACAATAACAACAACAACAACAATCACTGTGTTTTATTAAGCGAAAAACTATTATTATTATTATTATTATTATTATTATTATTATTACGTATTATATCAATTAAATTAAATAAATTAACAATATAAAAGCCACGCCACGTATTACTTTTTAATTTGATACTATTATTTTAGTGTTCCCCTTTTTTTTTTGTAAATATTTCTTTCAATCTCTAATAATCAACCTTCAAGTCGATCGACTCAACATCTGATTGGGATTTTTTCCGATTTGATTTATCTTTTATCCGAAACATCTATCTGATTTGATTTTGAAATAAATTTTAGTATGATAATTTCATTTGTTTCTTTCTTCTTCTAATTATGCAAGCAATGAAATTATATTAATTTTTATATGAATTTTATATAATACAGCAAAGAAATAAAATGAGATACTTTATAAAAAAAATAAAATAAAAAAGATAAAAATGTATTAAATTAAATATATTAAAATTTAATAGAATAAATAAATGCAAAATTTCTTTTTCTTTTTCTTTCTCTTTTTTTTTTTTTTTTTTTTTTTTACCTTCCAATATTAACTTTACAAGTTGAATATTTTTGTAAAGCTCTAAGAAATACAAAATATGAAACAATATCATTATCTGGTTCCCAATACATTTCTGATAAACGCATATGCCAAGGTGGGAATCCTTGTAAATCTAAATATGGTTGAAACATTATAATTAAATCTGGTTCTTCTCCAACTAATTGTTTTAATTCATGATCTAAAAATTTAATTGTAATATCACTTTTCTTTAATTCACCATTTTTAGATAATTGAGCCATTACTTTAGTCATTTCAACAATTGTTGAACGTCCATCAACTTTACTTAATAATGAAATTTCAATATCAAATTCATTATTAACTAATTTATTATCATTATTATCAATTAATACACCATCAATTCCTGAATATGATAAATTAAGATGTGGAATTTTAATTAAAAAATTTGGTATATTATCAGTACCAAAATAAGTTTCAAATTTTTCAAAAATTGTTTTACTTAATTCATTAATTGATTTTTTCAAAATTCCATTAACTTCATAAATTGAAATTGTTTGAATACCACTTGAAATACACCAAGCTGCAATTGATGCACTATCATTACATAAACCATCAATTCCACCACCTTCTTCTTGTTCACTTTTATAATTAACAATAAATGATATTCTTTGTGGTATTTTTGTTAATTTATTAATATCTGAATTAATTACACTTGGATCTTCATTAGATTTATATGCCATACTTAAAAATTTAAGTTTACTTTTATTAAGAATAAATTCAAATAATGCATAAATTGAATAAATTAAATAAAATATTGTAAGTATAGAACGATAAATATAAAATGAAATTAATTCACTTACATTTTCTTTATTATCTTTAAACCATCTATTTCTAACTTCTTCATCTTGGGGTGAAATTAATACTCTAATTATATTATTAAATGATTGTAAGAAACCATCCTTTGTATATACTGGTAATTCATTTTTTTGTTTTGGTTTCCTAAATTTATTTTCTTCTAATTCTTCATTTTTCTTAATACGAGCCTTTGTTTGTTCAAAGATTTGTTCATTAGATTTAATTTTTATTGCTGAGCTTTCACTTTCATAATCTTTACCCATGTCGGTAACTTTTTCAACCCTAGCCCCCATCCTATTTTTATAGTTAAATAATTGCTTGAGTATATGAAATATCAATAAATGATTATATGAATATGAAACAGATCAATTATATAAAAAAAACTTTAAAATGTTTAAAGTCGAATAATTATGAAGTAAGGGCAAGTAACTCGGTTTGGAACTATATATAACCGTCATCCGTGAATCTTTTTCTAAATAATATAATTTTTTTCCCCTTTAAATTTTCTTTTTCCATTTTTCACAATAAGGTGAAAAAATTATTTCTCGCACAGAACGAAACTTAACATGGCTTCTAACAATGTCTCGGTTAAACAACATCAATCAATTTACCATTCTAAGAAATAATAATATTGCTGAAAATAAGACTTGCTACATATGGTCAATTTTAAATAATTGTTTTCTATATGTCCAAGTTAGAGAATGGATTACGTTTCTCTGTAAGAAGGAAATAAATTTTATTATTCAAATTGTTTACGAAATAGCATTGGTAAAAAAAAAAATTGACTAAAAATAAACGAAATGAAAATCAAACCGATTTTATAACTACCAAATTATAAAAAATTCAAACTATCAGTATTAACAACTTTTTACCTTATCCTATTTAAAAAAAAAAAAGCTAAAACTATTCTATGGTATATACAAAATTTTAATTATTTTATTAAATTTTATTGTTCTTCATTGTTATTACTATTATCTTGATCATTTTGATCATTTTCACCATGCAAATTAATATTTATACCTGTATGTTCATTCAAATCCCGAATTATTTCCCTTAAATTTTGTAAATAATCATTATTTTCTTGTTGATTATTACTTTCAATGTCATTATTATGATTTTGATCATATTCACCCATTTCTATATCTTCACCATGATTGTAATGATCACCATCATGTCCCAATGTTATGTTTGGATCATTCCCATATAATCCATAATCAAAATTAAAAATTTCACTTTCATGATTCTCCGATCCTTCACTACTCATATCATAATTTTCATCACTGTCAGAAAATGGTAAAACTGATTGTCTAGTAATTATATTATCTGATAATATATTATCATGTTGATGATATTGTTCCCATCTTCTTAAATGTTCCATTGGTGTTAAACCTACAGTATCATTTGTATAATATTGATCTATATTATTTGATAAACTATCCATTATTGTATGATCTTCAACATTTTTATCAATATCTGAAGATACCGTATTAGCGATACCACTACTTTTTGGACTATTTAATTTATCACTATTACGACTAATTTGTTTATCATTTTCAATTTGATTCATTTTACTCAATTTTTGGATTTTCTTATTATATTTTTCAGATTTCAATGCATTCGGACATGTCCTATAAAGTTCATCAACTTCTTCTAACATTAAATTTTTCGTTTCATAAACGAAGAATATCGTTAAAAATAATCCTGCAACATTAAATGATCCCCAAAGAAAGAAAATCTTTGTACCTAATGCAGCCTTTGTATGAGTTCCTTGATCAATTAAATATGGTGTAGAATATGCAAAAACAAAATTTACAATCCAATTTGTACTCGCTGATAATGAAACCGCTTTTTGTCTAATTGATAAATTAAATAATTCACCTGTGACAACCCATACAACAGGTCCCCAAGTTGATGCAAAACATGCAATAAAAACACAAACAAATGCTAACATAATTTTATTAGCAATAACTGAATCAGTATAAATACTAACAATTGCAATTAAATAATTTGAAATAAACATTCCAATACAACCAAAAATGAGTAATTTCCTACGACCAATTTTATCAACGAATAAAATACCCGGTATTGTAAAAACGACATTAACAGCATATGTAATAAATGACATTAAATAAGATTCAGAAACTCCTGTTGCAACAAAAAAATTAACACCATAATAAAAAATAAAATTAATACCTGAACATTGTTGAACTGTTTGTAAGCATATACCAGTTAACATTCTAGTTAATTGATGATCTCTACTTGGTGAACTCCTAAAACAATCAATATAACTATTAACTTTTTCACTAACTTCATAATCATGTGATGCTTTTATTTCAATTAATTCCTCAACTAATTCATCATCATCAATATTTAAGCATCGAAGTCTTGACAATGATAAAATAGCACCATCAATATCATCATGCATAACATAAAATCTAGGTGATTCAGGTAATAAACTTAAACCAATAACTAATATAGTACACCAAACAAATTGTAAAGCAATTGGAATTCTAAAACATCTTGCATCATTCATATTTCTTGTACCTTGACAAATTGCACTTGAAACTAATAAACCCCAAGTAATTGCCCATTGATAAAATGAAATAACTGAACCTCTAATCCATCTAGGTGATACTTCTGCTTGAAATAATGGAATAACAGAAGATAAAACACCAATAGCTATACCATTAATTAATCTTCCAGCTAAAAATAAACCAGCTGATAGATAACTAACTTGTAATATAATACCAATTATAAAGAACGTTATTAAAGACCAAAACAAACAAAATTTTCTACCATATTTATCAGATATAAAAGGAGCTAATAATGAACCAAAAATAGTACCTAATGATAAAATTCCTGTTAAAATTGCCTTTTCATCGGATTTAAAATAAATTTTATTTTTACTTAAACGTTTTTTAACAAATTCCATTTCTA